>JAXCGZ010018928.1:102500-117500 GCA_037179515.1 Halocaridina rubra | reverse complement strand
CCAACAATTAGACGTTACATGACCGGACTAAGCCATTCATAACCATAAGATAAAGCCAATCATACTATATATCCCTAACTGTAAATGAAAGTTCTCTTTTTAACCTCTGCAAGGCAAAAAAAACTTTAAATGGGAGTAATAATAAACTGTACACACACAAGGCTACTCCAAAACCTCACATTTCTTTCTCTCTTGTTCTCTCCAAACAAAGTCTGAATTTGATGATAATAATATACTTCATTAAACGAGCACTAGAATTATGATAAGACTGAATACATAAATATTTATATAATGAATTCACTTTCATGGCATTATACGTAAAAATTCTATTAAGAAACTACAGCATTCACTAGCACTATAACTCAAAATATTATTATCATTATAACAGTATTTACAACAGCTGATTAATAATAAGAGTAATAACATGGTAGCCATGAAAGCTATTCACTGTGTCAAGTTCCAGAAAACAGTACAAAATACAATCCACTGTATTCCTGATATATAAAACTTTACAAAATTACTTTCTCTTACAAAAAGAAGACCACTGTTTTCACCTAAGACTACAAGATAGTGCTTTTGGACATGAGATAATTAAGTAGGATCCTATACTTAAGGTTTTTATTTTAAATGAAGTATCCGTTTATGTACATACTGTCAATATTGGTCTGAAGATCTTTGCACTTACAAAGATGTGAAATTGCAGCATCATCATCGGCGCCTCTCATTAGTAAGGCCTTGACAGAGCCAGAGAGCGACACGTCAGGCAATTCGGGTGCATCCGAAGCCAAAGTCAATAAGGTCGTCGTCTACTGGGGTTGTCCTTGTTGGGGCTGCGGAGGTGCCTGCTGCCCTGGCTGGCCCCATCCTTGCTGTCCCCATCCCATCCACATGTACTGAGGGTTCGGTTGGTAACCGTACGAATATTGGTTATATGCCATCTGGTTATAGGGCATCTGCTGTGGGTAATATGGCCAGTAGCCCATCTGCCCCATCTGATTGGCATAGCCTTGACCATTGGCATAGTTTGCCATGTTGGGCTGTGCTCCATTTTGTTCTGGGCCCATACTAACCCCCTGTTCTCCACCTGTATCCTTACCCCAGGAGCACCTGATAATTTGGCCATTTAAATTCGTACTGTGTAATTCTACAATAGCCTGACACGCACTCTCTTTGTTAGTGTACTTAATAAAAGCATATCCTTTTTCCTTGAAGATCTTGATTTTCTCTATCTGCCCATGAGGTTGAAAAGTCTTTTTTAGCATTTCCTCTGTTATATCTTGTTTTAAACCACCACAAAACACTGTCATATTGGTGGGGGTTGTTTGGTTGTACACTTCCTCGTAATTCAGCTTTTTCAATTCTGGCTTGTTTTCATTGGGTGTATTGGCTGGCTTTCTGGTGGCCCATCGTGTTTTGATCATTTTTCGACCCAGCCACTGCCCATTCATGGCTGTAATGCTAGTTTCAGCATCCATCTTCTTAACAAATACAACAAAACCATAGCCTCGTGATTTAAAACTCTGAGGATCCTTTACAACTTTACAGTCTGAGATTTCACCAAAAACTTGAAATGCCTCTCTGAGAGCTTGCTCATCTATTTCAGGACTAAGATCCCCCACATATACATGGTGGTGTTTACTAGTATCTACTTTAGTGTATTTGTTCTTATTACCCTGTCCTGTTGCCCAATCCACTCGCATTTTCTTATTTTGTAGCATCTTGTCATTCATCATAGTTATGGCATTCAACGCCGTAACGTGATCACTAAATTCTACAAAGCAGTAAGGGTCGGTGGTGGGTTCTCGGAACATCTTGACACCTCGAACTTCACCCATGTGGCCAAACAACATCATGATGAGATCCTCGTTGACCGTGGTGTCTAAGTTCCCCACGTACAACGTCCTGTTCTGCTCAGAATGTGCCATGCTGCTGTTGCCTTCACCTGTAGAACCAACCACAAGATGACAAGTCAGATCACCCTTTATATAACCCATCTTGTTCTGAAAGATCTTTATATATACCTTTATACGCTATAATTGGCTATCAGTGAAGCACCATGTGCAACCAAATGCTAATAAGACGAAATTTAATTTAGTACAGTAGTTTTGCAAGATAATAGTGTCATAAAATTTCTGCAAAATTATATATTTCTAGAAACTGCAGATCCTTGGATGTAACAAAAATTTTAGTCAAAGTATAATTTACAATTCAACATCTACATATGACTGCCTTAAGTAAGTGCATTGTTTCAAAATAGTTACATGTCAATAAGTATAGTCAAGACATGAAAGATACTGTACTTGAAAAGGACTGAAACTTGTTCACTAAAGTAAACAAGAAAATGGAAAACATATTAAAAAGGAAAAGTAAAGCTCTGACATTATTAGTAATAAAAAAAAAAACAATTTAAATAAGTATAATTTAAAGGCAGCACCAAGTCAACTTCTGCAACCTGAAGAAAAAAAATTTATATATACAGTATATTATTTATTTATATATATATATATATATATATATATATATATATATATATATATATATATATATATATATATATATATATACACTCCCCAACTTAAGAACGAGTTAGGTTCGAGAAATCTGTTCGTAAGTTGTGTTTAGGAAAAAACTATTGTACAGTACATACATATGCGGTACTTAGGCTAAAGACAGTTAACTACTACACAAAACATAAAGAATACAGTATTAACGAATTTTAATACAGTAATAATAGTTATAATGCAGTACAGCACAGTAATACATAGGCAGATACTGGGTAGGTTGTCGTTAATATTTGTAAATGTTTGTAACTCGGTTGTTCATAAGTAGGGGAGCGTCTGTGTGTGTGTGTATATATATATAATCTATGTTAGTATGAAAATAAAGAAAAAACATTACTTGGCACATGATAACGTACAACACTAGAACAGCTGTTCTAGCCTTTAACAAATTAAGAAATTGAGGTCCCTCAACAATTATTTATCTTACAGTAATACTAAATAAAATATGAATATAATGCCAAAGATATTTTACAATTATAAAGATCCCTAAAGAAAGAAAAAATTGTCAATACAAGTACATGACTAATAGCAGGGTATGGGAATAAAAATATAACAATCCCATACCAATGAAAGTGGCAGTAAGGAAAAAATGCAATAAATAGGTTTCACAATAAAAATGAAGCAATCACGATATGTCTAAAAAAATTTAAATCATGATCAAAGGTTCAAAATCATCGACCCCACATAAAAGTGGGAAAAGATGTAGACGAAGAAGAAGACTCAAAGGTTCAAAATGCTGATCAAAAGAATGGTGCATAATATACATCTGTACAGCAGATCTGCATCATATAAAAACCTGAAATTATAAATAATTATCATTAAAGAAGTATATACACCAAAAGTTAAATTAAAAACAAATGTAAGGGGCTTTCTTTTTAGTAAGACACCAGGACAGGCAGAGAAAATTGCAATATTAATTAGTGCAGTTTTAAACATGCATGGATGGAAGTCATTTTTTTAAAAATCAGAACACTTTCCTGAAAAAAAAAAAGCCGTATAAAATCTACTGTATTTAAATAAAATGCAAATTGCCAAATACATGGAAAGTTGGGAAAGTTAAATGCAATATACTTAGTGTCTTTTATATAAGGGTCTGGAACATATGCAGTCTTGAATATTGCATAAGGTTGGGGAACCAATGGCAGTGTACATTGTGGGACCACTGTAAAGACATTCCCCAACTTACGAACGAGTTATGTTTCAGAAGTCCTTTCATAAGTAGAACTGTTCGTAAGTTGTGTTTTGTTAAAAAAAAAAAAGCACTGTACACTACATAATTATGCAGTACTGTACAGTACTTAGGCTAAAGGCACTTGACTACTAGATAAAACAGTAATCAGTATTAATGAATTTTAATGCAATAATAATATTGTAATAATACAGTACAGTACATAATATATACATCAATACAATGGTAGATGATGAGTCAGTTTCTGTTCGTTTCTGTGAATGTTTGTAACTCAGCTGTTCGTAAGTAGGGGAGCCTCTGTATACTAAAATAAACCACAGATTACTAATGAGAACCAATGTCAATTAAATATCGACACAAATGCCTCAATAAAATTTACAATACCTATTAATAAACAAATATAGACATACAATTAAATACATAATCATATCAAATAATATATAGAAAGGTAACTGGACTGTTAGCAAGTCTATTTAGAATATACTCCTGCTACCCCTGTTTCAAGTTGGTTATTTCTATCTGCAATTTTGTAGCTGGCTTTAAAGTCTTGCATTTACTCCTACATAATATTTACATTAATATTCGTCAAACCAACCTTCCATCCCTATGCAACAATTCAGGCTCATCATCAAAAAGCAGCTTAAAATTCATAGTTTCACTTAAACTGTGGTTTCTCTTACATTCTAGACGATTATAACATTAGTCACTTGTCTATTGAGAGGTATATTTACAATTCTTCAAGTGAATTTTTCTTTTCTTATAGGGACTAATGAATCACATGCTGTTGTAAAGAAGTTAGTTAGCTGTTATCCAGCTTGACACATTTGTACTCATTTAAGTACACCATTTTTTGGTAATGAAAATAATAAACTTCATGTAGAAGGGACTCAGGGGGAGAGTGACGCAAGCAATTATTTTGTATGTGCAAAACAAGACAGAAAATTATCACATTTCCAAGGTACAAAGAAATGGGGCATGCTACTTGATTTATTATGGTGGCAATAATATTACAAAAAGGGATCCGATTTATTAATACTGAATATCAAAGAAGAAAACCCAATAAATAATTATCGTCAAAAACTTCAAAACACTCAAACTGAAAAGTTTTATCAATTAAATTATCAATTTTAAGTAACACTCAGCTAACATATAAAAATTCTAATAAAGAGTACATTAAGTACATCAGCCATTTTTTTTTATAAGTGTGATTCCAGGACAGGGGACAAAAAAAAACTGTCCTCATCAATAAAGGCCCAGCCCCAAAGAAAACATCATGATGAAGGAAAAAAAAAAGGTTATGGACAAGGCAGAGATGAGGTAATGATACACAAAGGGATAGGACAGATTGAAAGAATGGTCAAATGAGGACCTAGAGATATGGCAGGATTAGGCCAGGAAATGACGATAGATCTGCTTTTTAAAGGAAGATCGGTTATAAGAATAAGGAAAGACAGAGGGAGGAAGAGAGTTCCAGAGTCTGAAGGTAGATGGGAAGCAGCAGTCTACACAGTACCTGTGAGACGAGACCGCTTGGCGAATGTTGAGCGACCTCTGCAGTGGGGGAGGGATGCAACTTGCCAACTCATCAGAGCAGCAATGGAAGTAGTAGCGATAGAAAAGAGAAAGGGATGATACCTTACGGCGAAGAAAAAGAGAATCCAGATTAAAAGAGGGGTCATATAACGACTCTGACTGCCTTAGATTCAACCCTATCAAGGAGATAAGTATAAGAAGCACAACAGATGTGAGAGCAATATTCTAAGCAGGGATGGATAAGCCCTTTATAGTTTTTAAGTAACTGCAAAGAGTTAAAGTAATGACGAAAATGAAACAGAACCCCCAATTCTTTGGATGCAGATTTAGAAATTTGGATTATGTGATTCCTCCAAGGCAAGTTAGAGGCTTTAGAGAGTCCTATGGTGATAGAATTAAGAGGGTAAATTTCGTTAGTTCCAAAGACAATATATGGCTATCATGAGGAGAAGATAGAGAGATAATTAGAAACTGTGTCTTGGAGGCATTAAATTTAACAAAATACTGGGTGCCCCACTCAGATAACCTCTGCAAATCGGAGTTGAGAGTAGAAGAGAGCTATACGAGACTGAGTACTTGTAGCAAATGAAGTTTGCGAAGAAAAGGCAGAGGAAATATGAAGGGTAGAATCATCAGCAAAGGCGTGTAAAAGAAAGGAAGATGGGGACTGAAGATCATTGATGAAGAGAAGGAACAGAGTAGGTGAAAGAACAGAGCCCTGTGGAACACCACTGGTAACAGGGAATGGGTAAGATGTTAAGAACATAAGAATAGAGGACACTGCAACATGCCTACTGGCACACACGAGGCAGCTCCATTTTTGAATTGTATTTTCAGCATGTCTAACCTATTCTATTCTACTCTACTTATTAATTCTGTTTTTCTTTTTATGATTTTTCTGATAAGCACTAACCTATTCATACCCACCCTACCTCTGTCATATGTCTATCTAATCTACATTTGAAGGTGTCTAAGGTATTGGCATTTACTATCATACTAGGAAGCTTGTTCCATGCATCAGCTACTCTATTACCAAACCAATTTTTACCAATTTCCCTTTTGAACCTAAATTTATCAAGCTTAAATCCATTATTACGAGTTCTGGTTTGATCATGAATTTTTAAAACTTTATTAATATCTCCCTTGTTAATCCCTTTAAACCATTTATACACTTCAATCATATCCCCCCTAACTCTTCGCCTCTCTAGAGAATGTAGATTAAGTTTTTTTTTTAAGTTGCATCGTCAACAACCACAGATATAAAACTATCAGAAAGAAAACTGGCAATCAGAGAACAGAGAGAAGGGGTAAAGCCACAGGCAGGAAGTTTGACCAACAGAGCCTTGTGCCAGACTGTCAAAAGCCTTAAGAGATATCAAGGTCGACAACAAAGGACTCCTCGTAGTTCCTCACAGAAGATGACCATGCATCAAAGTACAAAAGAATAAGCAATTTGCAATACCACATACTGTAAATCAGGCATTCATCAACAAATTCATGATTATATTATGCATTCCTAAATAAAAAAAATAGTAAATACTAATTTAGTGTACCAGGATTGATCTCCATCTTCAAATAATTATAATAAAGGATAGCAAATGCTTTTTATATCAAAACTATCTACTTCCAATATGCCTATTAATCCAATATCCATTTTTGGTTAATGGCTAGAGGCTCTCCAAGATGCTAATAATACGTTTTGAAATACAGTACATGTATTTTGACTTTATATTCTTCAAGTGGTCAACCATTTCAGCTACAACTGGCTTTGTGAGTACACTATTAACTGCATGGGGGGTAGCATCCTTAATGGAACACAATCTCATTGAGCTTATACATAAATAAGGGCAAAATTAACATGCAAACCCCATGTAAAAAAAAAAAAAGGAATCCATTAAATAATCTTGGAACTAATCTCTGTAAATTCCAGTTTACAGTAATCTATATAAATACAGTAGCCTACTGTGAATAGTAGGAAATAATATGCTGGCAGTAATATTCATAAGGTTGCCTCAATATATAATAAAACCAAGGATTCTATCTGCCAAGATTCAGCCCTAAATATTGTGATTGGTTCATGCATTTAACTTCGGTTTCTGAGCAGTAATGTGCATATTCACTGAGGTAAAAGTCAATTATCCCTTCGATTTCATATTTTTTAAACTGCTATTTGCTTGCTACGACATATGTCGTTTTTTCCCATCCAAAATCGACCAACCACTAAAGTTGCTTTCACATATCAAGGAATATACCGAGCTATCAACACCATCAAGAGTTTCAACTTAAGAAAACAATAAAGACACTATCTGGTAGAAATTCTGACTCAGTTAATGTACAGTATTTGGCAATTCTAAACTACTGAAATAATAGCAAAGCCATGATCTAGCTTAGTAATGACCCATATTTTACCTTTCAAGAAGACGTTTTGGAAGAGACATCATCGCCAAAAATGTGACACTTGACATGTAACATGATCATCGGCAAAACATTAAAGAAAAATTATTAAACACTTACAATGCTTCAAGACTCAACTGTAAAGCAATAGGCACAAGTTTGTTCCTTTTCCACCTTCAATCACATAACCCACCTACATATACATGGCCCAATTCTCCTTTGTAAGGAGGGTGGCCAAGCCAAGAAACACTCATTCTACTCCTCTTAGCTCCTTGGGGATAAAGGGTTGCCATATTTCCCCCCCATACTCTCTTGCTTGGGTCACCCACAAGGTAGGCGGGCAGGGATATTCTACAGTGAGGCCTGACAGACGCAACTAGTTTACCCCACCACCGGTTCATTAAATAGCAAGACCCATCACATCCGTCCATCACAGTTCGCTGTAATTTTTACCAATAGGGTTCCATATACAAACACAATGTACGATAAGGAAATGCATTAAACTTAATTGTGGATATCTTAAAGAAGCAATTTGAAGATAATGAATGACCGGTATACAATATTCTTGCGTATTAATATAAAAATCGCAAGTGATACACTTATTCTGCTGTATACTTCCCAAGTCCACTGCTAATGTATTCCAGTAGTAATGATGCTATTAATAGCCTCTAAGCCTCTTAAAAACCACATACTGCATATCTACAAAAGTGTTTATCCTTTTGCTAAATTTAATACTAATCAAAGTTTATCTAAGGGGTGCATAAAACACCGTAATATAAACTATCCCAACCAATAACAATGGGTGGGGAACTGCACATTTTAGGTAGGAAGATTATGGGTATGTCTCAAGAAATACAGTTTAACAAGCATAATAGCCATACTTAATCTAGAACCCCTCCCTATCCCTACCTAACTAGAATGCGATGTGTTTCTGCATACACTAAAATGTGCACAGCCTGGAAAATGTTGGGTAAAGGTATTAGTTTGGGCTGTGCTCACACACTAAGGCACTATTTTAATGATGGAGATCATCTCATAACCGAACACCACATCTCGGTTGGGCTCAACTAAAATCAAAGCTTTTCTTTTAAGTCACTAGACATTATATACACATATCCCATGCATTCCTCTTGTTATGAACGAATATTCATCAATATTTAGCTAGAATGTTGCCACACACCATCGAATTGCTTCCCACGTTTCATTTGGAACAAAGCCTGAAAATTTTTGTTTGTTTGATTTGAGTGCACACCCACAAGCACAGTGCCATAAATTAATAAGGCCTGATAAATTTTCCAAAACAAAGTAGATTAATCGTCTTTCACTGATGCCAAATTCCCACGACTCTTTTGCCCAATAAGTCCTGGTTGGAGCCAAAAGTAGATAACCTCCAGACACCCCAACCAATTAATGCTCATAAAATTAATATGCATACAGACCACGACAGATAAGTGTTCATGTATTTTGGAAAAAACAATATGGTTAAGATTCGCTTTATGCACCCCCTTCAAGTTTTGGACTCTACTGATACTTTCTAATAGATAAGGATGTGTTTACAAATAATGTGATAATTGTCTGCTTCGTAAATCACTCTCTTTTGTGTTAGGGCCTAAATTGGTAGGAGGCTGTGAGTACATAAATAACTCAAGCTAACTAACAAAACTCAAATTTGAAGCCATTAATACCTTAAAAGGGTGAATTTGGGTGTTGATACATCAGCGCTCCACATTTCAGGTAGTGGTGGCAACACCGATTTCTCTGGCAGGCCATGGAAGGGGTGCATAAAACATATCTTGCCCATTAATACAGTACATAAATAAAACTGGCCACGTGGATTTTGAAAATTTCTCTAAGCAATCAGGGAAGTATATTGGATCTTAATGATACTTGTTGAGTTTTTATAAGATCCATGACCTAAAAAAACTACTCATATATATATATATATATATATATATATATATATATATATATATATATATATATATATATATATATACTGGCTTCTAAAGGATTACTGTATACCAGAAATTAGTTGCATGCGAAAATCTCCCCGAGACGAAATTCCGTTGCGTTGTCCTCTTCACGAACTGGAAAAACGAAAGTGGACCAAATTTGGTGTGCAACACACCTAAAGGAAGCAGCGTGCACGCAAGCAGTGTGAGCGCCTTCAATCTCACTTACCGACCTATTTCGTCATTGTTTATGGGCCTAGCATTGTTCCCTCACCCCCAAAGGACACTCTCCCCCCTTAAAAAAAATAAAAAAAAATCGTTTACATAACACACGCTAAGACATGGATTTAAAAGCGAGAGAATACAATACCTCGAAAGGCGGAATGAATAATGGCCCAAGTATCGTCCGAGACGAGGCCATTCACTTGGATAATTCTAACGGGACCGGCCACACACACAGACACACTCACACAACTGTCAAAGGACTTATAACCACCCGTTTTCACCCCGTTTCCAACCTCACTTTCACCTTTTCCGAGGTTCTCACCTTATTCTAAATCTACGAAAGAAGGGCCTTAAGTGCCACAGTTCACCCTCAGGATACAGATGGCGTTAAAGACGAGACTTGGCCTCAAATAAAAGAAAAAAATGGTCTCAAAGATTTTGCTCCGTTGGAACAGCCACCGCCATTACTGATTCAGCGTCAGCCAACGACTAAGCTTTTGGTTCTCTTTTTGGTTTCAGGCTTTGCACGCCTTCATTTTTTTAACGAAAAAAATTACTAAAGTTATTTATATGTTCGCAGGTCACTTTAATTAGTTAAATACAATAAGAATTTTGAGACTATCACTTGAAATTTTTAAATAGCACCCTAGACATACGTGTTCTTGAAACATTTTTTTTTTATTTCTCAAATGCTTAACTATTTATTTTTAAGACGTTTCCAGATTTAATTTCATTAAGACATAATTTCGCCAGTATAATATTAAAAAGTACGGTACATTTTTTGCGATGATATTAGACGAAATATTTGTTTTTTTTTTTTTTTTTAGATTTCCACCCACGGAGGGTGGAACGGGTCATGGAGGACCCATAAATATTTGTTTTAATCAGTGCATGATGATTCACCTGTTCGATTTCTCTGTAATGAATTTGTGATGAATCATTCAATAAAATCTCAAGCCGAGTTTCTCATAAATAAATCTTCTTATTTAATAGAATTCATCGTGTTGATAGTTTGTAAAAATCGAATCTACATTTCTTTCAGGAAAAACTTTAGTTAAAATCTCATAAAAAAAAAAATATTTTAATTCGGGAAAAAAGTTACCATGAAGTCTATGTCAGATATCTATACTGTTTCAAATTATTCTTGTAGAAAAAAAAACATATCTGCTGTATTCATTAATTTTATCAATGAATGTTTGGTGTAATTTCCTTATCTTTAAAAAAGATTAAAAACAGCTGTTTATCAGCTGTTCCATTTTGCCCTACAAGATCATTATCGATAAGCTCTCGGTAAAAGGACTGATAAGTATGAAAAAATGGACAAAGCTAATAAGAAGTGAACGGAAAATAAAACTTTGTCTCTTATATCTTCATTTAAATTTAAACAATGATTCCAATCATGGTTTTCAGTCTCAAAATAAACGATTTTATGGAAACATGATTAATATTTCAAATCTGTTGTGTGTGTGATTACTTGAAATGTGTTTATCCCCGTCTCCAGGTCGGTTCCATTTCTATACTCAATGATACTTATCATCTTTGTCTTTAAAACAAATAATGTATATATATATATATATATATATATATATATATATATATATATATATATATATATATATATATATATATATATATATATATATATATATATATATATATATATATTTTTTTTTTTTTTTTTTTTTTTTTTTTTTACAAAGCTTCAAAGTAGGACTTCTAGTTCTAGAGATAGACATATCAAAATATCGATCCCTATCCACTCTATCAAAACCATGAAAATATTTAACAATCGTCACCATATCTCACTTATTCTTCTAGCTTCGAGTGACGGCAAGTCTTATTCCCTCAGTCTCTACTCATAACTGAGATTGTGTATTTCTGGCACCAGTCTCATTGGATGTCTTTAAAATTTTTATAGTTTTATTTGTTTTCCTTTTCAAGAGCAGATTCCAAAAGGGTGCTTCATATTCAAGCTTTGGCCTCACATAAGTTACATAAATATTTCTGAACCTTTCCTTGTCCATGTGTCTGAAGGCTACCCTTACATTTGCAAAGAAACCATATGCAGTCCTTAATATGCCTTGTATATGCATTTCAGGAGATTAATCTGCCAATATGCTTACTCCTAAATCTCTCTCATTCTCCATCTTTTGAAGTTCTGCACCTACTATTGAACATCAAAGCTTGAGCATTCTCTTTACCTTTCATTATGATGCATTGAATTTCATTAGCCACTTTTCTATCCACTCATGTAGACTGTTTAGGTTTTCCCGAAGTTCTCTACCATAATTCTTGTCTTTTACTTTCTTTTCACAATCTTTGGATCAATATGCAAATATATAAAAAAAATGAATTTGCAGTCTCTGGTAGGTCATTTACGTATACAAGGATGAAAAGCAGCCGTAAAGCTGAACCCCGTGGAACCCCACTACTAACCTTTCTCCACTAAGATACTGAGTGGCTTTCTCTAACCTCTTGTTTCACTCCCTTTTGGTAAGTTTTTATCCATTCCAAGGCATTTCCGCTTATCCTTACCATTACTTGCAGCTTCTTTATAAGTCTCCCATGTGGGATAGTATCATATGCATTCTGAACATCTAAGAATATGCATTTTGCCCAGCTCTCTCTTTCTTGTAAGATATAGCTTACTTCATTATAAAGTTCTAATAAGTTTGTTATTGTTGCTTTGCCTTCTATGAGGCCATGTTGTCTCACTGACAAAAAGTTGAAGGATTCCAAGTGAAGAGAGATGCACTTTCTTAGTAGTTTTTTCCATAACTTTCCAAATTTTGCTGGTCAAGGAAACTGGTCTATAGTTTATAGCTGTATTTCTCGTTCCATCTTTGAAGATAGGTCTCAAGTTCACTTGCTTCCAGCATCTTGGAATCTCCCCAGATTCCAACGACTTTCCGAATATGATGCATAATGCCTCCAATATGGGTTTAGTGGCTTTCTTAAGTATGTAAGGGGATATATCATTATGACCCATTACTTTATGGGAGTCTAGCTCTATCAGTGCTATGCATTGCTTTGTAGCTGAAAAGATGATGTTCTCTAATGCCTGCCCATGATCTCTTGTCTCTACAATCTGATGGGGTGGAGTATTTTCTACTGTAAATGCTGACTGAAACTCCTTATTCAATTCTTTGCAGATATCTTCATCTGTCTAAATGATGCTTCCATCTGCCCTCTTTAACTTTAAAGCATATTCTTTGGCCATTAGTTTGCTTCTGACAAAACTGTGGAAAAGTTTGGAATTTTCTTTAGCCTACCTGTTAATATCCCTTTCATAATCTCTCTCTGCCTCTCTTCTTGCACTTATTTAATCAAATCTTGCTTTTTAGTAAGTCTGCGAGGCATTTATATGTTTTCTCCTATGCCTATTCCAGCATTTGTCTCTTCACTCCTTAACTCCCTTACACTCATTATCGAACCATTTCTTTCTGATATATATATATATATATATATATATATATATATATATATATATATATATATATATATATATATATATATATATATATATATATATATATATATATGTAGTCACCGTGGCTCAAGCGGTAGCGTCCGCGACTCTGAGGCGTCAGGTCGAGGGTTCGAGCCCCGTCACGGTCTGAGGTTAGCAAGGGCATGCACTCAGGGTAAGGATTACATGTGCCAAAACAAGTCCTTCGCAAGAAGGCAACCGTTCTAGCCCTTGGTAGAAAAGGAAGTCCGTGACGTAAAACCAGAACAAAATATATATATATATATATATATATAATATATATATATATATATATATATATATATATATATATATATATATATCACAAAAAATAGAGCCTTATACTGATCCTTATAGTGATAAACAATTTAAGATTCAAGAGTTTCTTAATTTGATAATAATAATAATAATAATAATAATAATAATAATAATAATAATAATAATAATAATAATAATAATACTGAGCATTGAAAAACATTATTTAATACGACGCAACAGGGTGTGGTAAACAATAGAAGAACGTATGCAATCCCTATGATAATAAACTTTCTTGTTGAACTTACAAGATGCAGATGTGAGATCTATCATGCACCCGAGTTTCAGACATTTTTACAATGCTGGTTATTTGAATCGCAGAGAAATAGAGATATGTTTTCTTTATGACATCGTATTTGTTCTTAGATCTGTTCTTACAAATGAATGATAACCTCAGCTAAGGAATACCACAGTGTTGCCAATTGGCTATTACGAGTTGGTGATTATTACCGGTGGCGCAGGAAATCATTTCAAAATTTACGAGACATCCAATTCTTTCATAGTAATGAATTTGGGAAAGAATGATAAAAGTATATATAACAGATGATAATCCATAAGCATTCAAATATACCCAATTTCATTAAAATATTATGAATATATGTATATCATGACAAAAACTGCTTATCATCTCGAGTAACTGAAAACCTAATGTTGAAAAGTCATATATATATATATATATATATATATATATATATATATATATATATATATATATATATATATATATATATATATATATATATATATATATATATATGCATAAATTATATTAACACATATAGGAAAACATGAATTATATTTTACCCCTGACCAGGACTCGCACCTAAGACAAATTATATATATATATATATATATATATATATATATATATATATATATATATATATATATATATATATATATATATATATATATATATATATATATATATATATATATATATATATATATATATATATCAAATTAACACATTAACATATAGGAAAACATGAATCATATATTACCCCTAACAGGGACTCGTACCTAAGACAAATAATTACTGTTCCTAGGAGCTACAAACTACACCCCTGAGGGTCTAAAAGAAGAAGCAAACCTCACAGCTAGCTGCAACACTAGGAATGAACGCATTCTTTCTTAATGCCTTTTTTGTTCATATTGCTGCTTTTTCCCAACCTCACTCGTGGCTTCGTTTTCGCAATTGATTCAAATCCCATGTTATATAGGCATAAATAATAATTAAATAAGCAGTTAGCTGTGAAGTTTGTTTCTTCTTTTAGACCTTCAGTGGTGTAGCTGGTAACGGCTTGACACAGTAATTATGTGTCTTAGGTTCGATTCCCT
>JAXCGZ010018928.1:7500-97500 GCA_037179515.1 Halocaridina rubra | reverse complement strand
GTCATGTAGGTTGTTATGATATAAATGACTTGCTTTAAATCGTCTTAAGTCAGAGTAAAAAAAAATCATAATTTAAATCAGAAGGATTTTTTTTCACAAAAGTTTGTAATATGTCTAATGCCATTTAGTTGAAGATACAGCTACGCAATTTTATTTAAAGGAAAATTTATATACAGTAATTCCACATCTTGGTAATGATTAAGTTATTATATGCAGGTACTTCATTAGTTCCTTCTTAGGGAAGGGAAGTAAAAATGCTTCCTACGTGCTCCCCTACATGTCATAAAAGTCAACCAAATGGGGCTGAGCGAGAGGATGTGGAATCCCCTACTCTGTATTTTCTTCCCTCAAAGAGTCAGGATATTTTGCTTTGATTCTGCTACTCCAGCAATGAGGGGGAATATTGCTCTTGTATATAGAGACCTGATAAGTAGCCAAATAGCTCATATATTTCGAATTTACTTTGATGGAAATATCAGTTTCTTTCAGTTTTATATCGGTTTTAGAAGTATTTTTTTTTTTTTCCAAGAGAGTATCAGAGCTGGAGACTTTTGTTAAGCACTTCATCTAAGCATACTTTCAGTATTGTTTTTTTTTTAAGTGACAAATATTACAATCAGTACTTATTTACTTATGCTGTACTGTCCGATTTCGGAAAAGAATACTGTATGTATTATTTATCTTTTTCTTTTTTAAGAAATATGGCTAAATTTTCTTTCTTTCATAAATACAGTTGTCCCTCATCTTACTCTGCTAATTCGTTCCACCACTTCCCATATAAGTCAGAGATTGCTTGTAGTCTAAACCTTTCGGTAACTGTATCTGCATTTAGCATATAATCTTTTCACAACCTCTTGTATGCACTGAATTAAGCCTAGATTTGTGTTCAATACTTAAGCTTACCAAATACAATTTGAATTTAGGTAAAAACAGTACTGTATTTCCTATAATGTATTGTATGTAGGAAAAAGCTTTGTGAAATTTTAGTGTTCTTAATATTTCTAAACCATGTTTCTCAAAGCCACCCTATTTAAAACTGTCATAAGATGAGGGACAACTGTACGCACCATAAGAACTGTTGCAGCCATTAGTTGTTACCCTTCTCACTTTTGTTGGGGAGTATTGTAGTCGGTGGAGTAAAAAATCAAAGTTCTGATTTAAATGAAAAAAAAAAAAGAAATCCAATTTAAATTCATTGTATTTGATTTGAAAAAATATGTCATGATTTTTTTCCGTCTCAGAACTTTAGTGAAGATGTGACAGTATGCCAAGAAATTATTGTACATCAAAAGATATTGGATGAGGAGGAGAATTCTTGATACAGTCACCATTGACTAGGAATAATTTGATGAGAATACTTGGTTTAATCCCTTAGGGAGTTCAATAAATATTTTTTAAAATATTTTCATTATTTTGCCATATTTGTTTTAGAATGCAAAGCTTATATATGATTTTATTGTCTTTCAAGTAGATTGCAAATATATGAAAGTTATTTTTTCACAAGTATTACACAATGAAGGTAGAGTTATCTTTACATGTACCCTTGTTTTCTCACTTGCATGTAGAGCTATAAGTTGACATTGTTTTAAAAAGTTCCTTCTTTATTGTTGGAGAGGGGTAATAGCATAACTATGAATAGATAGTTTTATGAGAGGTTAGAAGAGTAATATTGTTTATTGCTGATTTAAATGATATTCTTGATTAATTTAATTTTTATATATTGACATTATCATTAATAGGTGGTAAACACTTATTAAGTCATGATTTAAAATTGAAAGTAAAAGTTAAGTAATATTTATGTACTACGTAATTGAATAAACAACAATCACTTGTGTAACTTGCCAAGTGCCTCGAGTTGATAATGCCTTTCATTGGTGACAGGGACAATTTTTGTCTTCTAATCAATGATGTATTACCTTGGACTTTTACTTTCAATATTAGAAATGTATCAGATATTTATTTTCACTGACCGCTTTGTGTTACAGGTGTTGTAAGTCAGAGATGTTATGCATGTAAAAATCAAGATATTAATACCGGTAAATGTGCAACAACAGTTGAAAACTGCAACTATGGCGAAGAGTATTGTCTTTCTGAAATAAAATGGGGAAGTACGTTGTTGGAAATGATCTCCCATATTACTTCATGTCTGACTATATGAAAATTTCCAAATTTTAATGCCTTATTAATCAGTCTCCAGAACATTATAGTTTAAATTCTTTATTCATTTTGATTTTTCTTTTATTTATTTGGTTTGTATGTATTGACGTAGTACACCATTTTGTAAAATTGAAAGTTGCTGGAGAAATATGTCTGATAACACTATATATCTAGTTCCTGTGGTATATTCTAAAGTCTGAAATTTGTGTATATTGTTGTTAATACTGTAATATTATATGTAATCAACAGTTTTAAAATAGTGTCATTTTGACTGACTTATTTGGTCTGTTTTATTGACAAGGTACACCATATTGGGAAATTGGAGCTCCCATGCAGTTCTACATAAGCAAAAGGTGTGCCACCAAAGAAGAGTGTGTTGAAACAATAAACAGTTATATGCCAAACTGCCTTCGCATATGGTGGAAAGATTGGACATGTGCAGAATGTTGCAAAGGAGATCGTTGCAATTATTACATTACGGTAAGAACTTTTACTTTATTTTGGACATTCAGCTTTTTAATGAATATTTCGTAGTATATTTTATGCTGCAGATGTATTGTCTACTGCGCATGGTTTTATGAATATAGAAGTTTATAAAAAATTTAGTAGTTATTTGTTGATCTCAGTATTTCTGATATGTCATTGCTGAGTTTTATTGGGTTCCTGAACCTGAGAATTATAGTACACTTAAAGGGTTTTTTCCAAACTTCGTTACTTTATGCTTTATATGTGAGCCAATTTTCTACATTGTTTAATGCATAGGCATAATATGGATTATTTTAGAATTTCAAATATCAAAGTCTTATATGCCATTGACTAAATTATGGGTCTCAAGGGATGTTTTTACAAGTTACTGAATTTATTAAACATTAATATTCTGCATGTTAATTATGTTGAGAAGCCATGTGCTTATAGATGCCTTGTCTGTCATTCTTTTTACTTTGGTACCCAAAGACTATCTTGATATAGCTATTTCTCCTTTCTCATTCAAGCTAATAAATTGGATATCAGGAGATATCAAGGGTGGATTTCTAAACTTTGACAGCTAAGATGTCGTAGAAATTTATTGGTATTTACTAATTGCTACAAATGTTGGCATCTTTTTGAGAGACTTGTTTCATATTATTAAGAGAAATGTCTCTTCACATTTGTGGAAAGTCTCCTTAATACCTTTTAGCTTTAAATATTTCATCCTAGACAAACAAATAGGTGTGTTACCACATAAATATATTTTGTGGTTGGATGTTAAATTATAAATACAGCATTATGTTAGTATATAACTAATAATCATATTAACAATGATGATGATGATAATACTAATGTTGTATTATTATTAATAATAATATGGTAGTGACAAAGTCAAAGGAAAGCCTTGACTTATTAAATAAGGAAATTATGGATTGGATCAACTGCCTGGGACTATTGGGAGGTCTGATACTTTTTTTTTTTTTTTTTTTTTGTGACACCAGGACAGGGGGGAAAAAAAAAATCAACCCTCATCGAGCCTGGGCACGAAGAAAACATAAAGAGAAATAGATATTGGGTGTATTGTGACTTGTCAGATGTGAAGGGATAATAAGACATGTAACGAATATCCAAGAACATTTGGTGTTAATGTAGGCATAGAAAGAGAACCGTAACTGAAGGAGGACTTAACATCGAACTATCAAGGAGAATTAAGTACAGTATAATATTCTATATCCTTGATGTAACACCCACAAGAGGGTCACGACACTCCCACCATAATAAGGGTATAAGAAGTGAAATAATGTGAGAATTAAGTCAGCTGAAGTCTAAATTCATGCCTTCACAGTTGTGGCAAAACCCCGCTATCTTGCCATCACCCATGCCCATTTTCCACAATAAACTGTCCATTATGATGCCGCCTTTCTCTCACCGTGAGTTCTTCTTAATTTTATATCCTGTTTGTTTCCAAGAATGGGGAAACCTTTGCTCTGCCCAATATAGTTGATTTTTATGATACGCAAAGGAGTGCAGAGGCAGTATTTTGTCCCCACCCTGAGATACGGAAAGAAGATATTGCTGAAAATAAGGAAATTATTTATGGGATGCAAAGGATTCTTAACTTCTCACTTGGGTAGAACTCATCCAAATTCAAGAGAGAGAAGGGGAAGGCAAAGTAAGAGAGAGAGAGTTAAAAGGACAGGATTAGTATCTCATAGACCTTCTTGCCCATACCAAGGAGATTCTTCATATTTACTTGGTAATATATACCAAGTAAACACTCATCCTAGCGTGTGCAGAATGCTGTCAAAATTTCTTGTCAGCATCCTTGTGGAACTCCAAAAGTGACTTAGGTCCAGCTGGAAGATAATGTATTTATGACTACTCATTGTATCTATTTTTTAGCCAGTTTTCAATC
Organism: Halocaridina rubra; assembly: GCA_037179515.1. NCBI lineage: Eukaryota > Metazoa > Arthropoda > Malacostraca > Decapoda > Atyidae > Halocaridina > Halocaridina rubra. The sequence goes on along the minus strand of JAXCGZ010018928.1, from coordinate 92,960 downwards.
CGAAATGCAATTTCACTCTTGATATCCGTTGCATGCACCTTTAACACTAATCTGAGGCTAGGCACTTTGTCAGATACCTTTTGAAAGCCTAGGTAAAGGATGTCTATTGCTTTAATTTGGTCATATTCGGTAAATATTTGAGCGAGCTGGTCTGGCTTTTTCTGCGCCTGAATCTATGCTGCGAGCCTTAGATTAGGTTTTGATTTTATAGATATTCAACAATCGTATCTACAATTATTCATTTTAACATCTTTCCTACATTGGAGTCAAGACTAACTGGACAATCATTCTCAGGACATTATTGAGTCTCTTTCAGAAAAACTGGGGTGACTTCAGCTAATTTCTTGTAACCTGGCACTTCCCTTGTTTTAATTGATTTATTTAAGACTGCTACTAAAAAGGGTACTTCTTATAAAACTCTGGGAAGGAGTCCATCCTGCCCAAAAGTTTTAGATGCGTGTAAACTGTCATTTCTTCGTGTTACCTCTTGTAGTGTACATCTGATGGTATTGAAACCCTCTCCTTCATGGTCCAGGGTTGTGCTGGTCATATCACGCTTATCTTGTAGTGTAAAGATTGAGACAAAATAGTTGTTTTAAGGTGTTTGTCATATCTAAACTGGAGACTTGCATTAAGCCTGATGGGTCCTTCATGGGTCTAATACTACCTTTAAATGGCATCCTACTTACATAGCTGAAAAACTTCTTTGGACTGTCTTTACATCGTGATGCTACCCTAATTTCTTAATTTCTTTTGGAAGCCTTGATAAGAGACTTCACTCTCCTGCAAGCAGTTTTAAAAGAGTCCAATTATTCTGGGTTTGGCTCCCTTTAGCCCTCCTGTGTAAAGCTTTTCTCTCTTTTATTACAGAAGCTGTATCATTGCTAAACCATTTGGGTTGAAGTGAATATGACTTGCTTGCCGTGGAGGGGTGCATTTACATTATTGCCCTCTAATCTAATACCTTATAAACTCGAAAACCTATAAAGTTAGCTTGATGAAGTCGAGTTGTTTCTCTGAATTTTAGATGATCTATCACAACAGGTATGAAGAGAGAACCTGATTAATTTATGGTCACTTTCCACCCAGATATTCGCCAATGGCTAATTTGATCACACTTTCATCTTCTGTTGTGAACACAATATCTAGGATGTTATTACCTTTAGTTAGGTCCTTTACCCACTGAGACAAGAAATTTTCGTCAGCATAATCTGCAAGATGTCTCCCTTCAGCATCTATTGTTCTCTCCTCCCTATTTATGTGACAGTTAAACTGATTATACTGTTCAGTTTGCTATACAGGTCTTCATCTTTAGATTGATGTATGGCACTTTGTGGTCTGGCCTAATTTTGCAGTCAACTGGATTTAAGGTGTCTCTGATATACATTAAAACACACACAGACAGAGAGAGAGAGAGAGAGAGAGAGAGAGAGAGAGAGAGAGAGAGAGAGAGAGAGAGAGAGAGAGAGAGAGAGAGAGAGAGGAGAGAGAGAGAGAGAGAGAGAGAGAGAGAGAGGTCATTGTATGCAGAGGATGTTCAATTCCTCACTTGGATAGATCTCACCTGTCGGTGAAATAATAATTATAATAATAATATTTATTTGTGTATGGAACTATCCCCTAATTCTAATAGGCACTTCATCTCTTTTCAGTATACTGTAGATGCAGTTATCCTTTCAAACAATCCATTCTTCACGGAAGATAATCCTTTGAACTTATTTTATCTTTCTTTCTTTTCACAGCTTGGGTCGTCATCTCTCAGCTCCAGTGTAATATTAATTGTGTTAGGCAGTGCTTTGACTCTTTTCATGACTTGGTTCAACTGATGTGGCATTTGAAGGTGAGCTAATTAGGGAATTCCAGGAACCTGTGATCATTCTCACAACAAATGGCTCCTGATTTCACAGATGTAAAGAATAAAGTGTTTCAAGAGTAATTTTGAATATATATATATATATATATATATATATATATATATATATATATATATATATATATATATATATATATATATATATATATATATATATATATATATATATATATATATATATATATATATATCACAGTTGCTATTGAATGTCTAGATGTAGAAATACTATAGTGTACTTGGCAGAATTTTGCAAATAACTATTTGATCACATATCGAATATGTGTAATATTGTTACTTCAGTAAGAGTAAAATAAGAAAATATAGGTTCCAAAATTCTTGTATAATAATCACTCATTTCATTCAAGGGTGAAGTTTTACAGATAATTTTCTGACACTATATATATATATATATATATATATATATATATATATATATATATATATATATATATATATATATATATATATATATATATATATATATATATATATATATATATATATATATATATATATATATATATATATATATATATATATATATATATATATATATATATATATATATATATCGTCATTCCGATTTACGTCGTTTCGCCGTTACGAAAAAGGCCAAAAAATAATAAGTTATTATTGAATTAATTTGTCAAACTGCCTGGCTGGTGGCGTAAATTCAAACCGCGCGCCTAAATAGTTTGTGAGAGCGGCTGAGGAATACACAGCTATCAGCGCTTCTGTATTCATGTTTATCAAGTTAAGGGCTTTATATATTTATTTGTTTATATATTTGGTTATATTGAAGGATATATTGAAAAAGAAAAAAAAATACCAAACACATAACTGTAAATACGATTTTATTCGAAATACACACGAATACACAGCTAGTTGCACAGCTGTATTCATATTTAAAAAGTTAATGGATTTATTTATTTATTTGTTTATATATTTGGTCATATTGAAGGATTATATTGAATAAAAAACAAACAAACACATAGCTGTAAATACGATTGTATTCGAAAGACACACTAATACAAAACTAGCAAACACAGCTGTACTGTATTCATATTTATCAAGTAAATGGCTTGTATGTATTTTATTTTTTTATATACAGTTGGTTATATTGAAAAATTACACTGAGTTTAAAATGAAAAATACCAAACACCTAGCTGTAAATAGGATTTTATTCAAAATAGTTTGTTGAGCGTAGTGTAATAATACTATGTCATGCGGCATTCCCGCCTGCCATATTTTGTCTAGTGCTTTCGTCTGCTCTTTTGTTGTGTTCGCTCGTTTCTGACTTCTATACCTCCCAAGTGTGTTAGTGATAGTTTTGATGACAGTGCCACCAAGAAAAGAAAAGACATCACTATGGAAATGAAAACTGAAATGGCAAACAGTGCTGAAAAGGGAGAATTTTCTACGAATATTGGTCGCAGTCTTGGATTAGCCCCTATGACCGTAGCCACAATCATCAAAGACAAAGATCGCATCCGTGACCAAGTCTCTCCCTCCCTATGCAAGCACACTACATGAGTACAGTAAAAAGAAGCAATACCTACAGTTTTGTTGTAGTGTAATATTTTTATGTTTATCAGTGTGTTTCATTATCTTACAATGAAACTTATTTTGTTGAAGTGTAAATTTTTATGTTTACAAATGTGTTTTATTATCTTACAATGAGAACTTATTTTGTTGTAGTGTAATATTTTTATGTTTGTAAGTGTGTTTTTTATCTTACAATGAGAACTTATTTTTTTGTAGTGTAATATTATTATGTTTAAAAGTGTAGTTTTATTATCTTACAATGAGAATTTATAATACAGTATTTTTTTATAGATTATATACCTGTCCCGGTCTCCTCAGCAGCTGCCTCCTAATAAGCCAGTCTATCCCTCCCTATGCAAGCAAACCACATGAATAAAACAATACAGTACCTACAGTTTTGTACTACACAGTATTAATGTAGTGTAATACCGTACAGATATTTTATGTATATAAATGTAGTTTTATTGTACAGTGCCTGTATCTTACAATGTTTATTTTAAAGGTTTGCAATACTATTAAGATTAGTTTTAGTATTTTTCTATGATAGATCAAGAACTTAGATTATTTTTCTATGTTTAGATGATCTATTTTTAACATAGGTTGAGGGACCTAGGTTCAAATTAGGTGAATTCCAAATTTCGTTGAAATCCGCTTTAAGTCAGGTGTCAGGAACAGAACCCCGACGTTAAACGAGGACCCCTATATATATATATATATATATATATATATATATATATATATATATATATATATATATATATATATATATATATATATATATATATATATATATATATATATATATATATATATATATATATATATATATATATATATATAAATAAGTACAAACTGTTAACATACAGCACTAAATAGTAAGGAAGCCCATCAGTGATGGGCTTCCTTACTATATATATATATATATATATATATATATATATATATATATATATATATATATATATATATATATATATATATATATATATATATATATATATATATATATATATATATATATATATATATATATACATATATATATATATATATATATATATATATATATATATATATATATATATATATATATATATATATATATATATATATATATATATAGCAGGTCGAGGGTTCGCGCGCCCAGTCACGGACTGAGGTTAGGGCATACACTCAGGGTAACGACTACATCTGCCAAAACAAGTCCTTCGCAAGAAGGCAGCCGTCCTAGCCCTTAGTAAAAAAGGGAGTTCGTGACGTAAAACCGAATCCATATACAGTATATATATTACCACATCATCCTTGAATGAAATTTATTATGCCACAGGGAAGATTTAAAAAAAAAAATTTGGCATCTGTAGTTTCCTAAGTTACTGTTATTAAAGTAACAGTATTACAATCAATTGATATATGCACCTTAAGTGACTTGGAAAACGACCGATGTATAATCCAAATACTGTACATCCATGTACACTAAAGCATTTCCACATCAATTCATTCAGGAGCAACTGTGATTTTTACTTTTCAAAAATATGTTAAACCAGCATCCTTTACATGAGATATTTAATGAATCTCCAAAGAAAGAAATCACCGGATGTGATTTTGGAAGATCTAGCCTGCTACTTAATTGCACCTTCATGGCCAATTAACCATCTTGTACCAAGCTCTTAGAGCTGTTCTTGATTAAGGAGATGTTATAATTAGTTTTGAATATTTTTTAAACTTGTGCGTTTGATTTGGTGTCAGTAAACCATTTAACACACTGTGCGTGCTTTCTCTTGTGAATTAATTTTGGATTATCTCTAAAGTAAAAATTTTTTCAAAACTTGGTACAAGTGTTGGTGCAAACAAAAGAAAGCAAATTTGGTACAAACAAAAAATATCTATAGAAAAAAATTTGAAAATTTCCCTGTAAAAAGGAATATGGAAATTTTTACACTGTGATTGGCAATCAATAATAGACAGATGTATAGATAATTTTCAGACATTCTGTGTTTGTATAAATTTTCTTTTCCAAGAGCTCAAAATAATTGCCATAACCACAAAGTTGCAAATGCATGTGCAGAAAATGTAAGATGATATTATTTTACTTGTAAATTTTGGTTTATATTACTTTATAAGTAGAGTGTATAATTTTGAATTGTGCATCATTGATTTTTTTTTTTAAGAAGTATCATTATTTACATCTTAAAGAGAGGTGAGGAGTTTTTTTTCTAAAAATGTTCTATGTGACTTGTTCATGTTACTTAGCCAGATATTTTGTTTTTTAAAGATGAAAATTAACTCCATGGCTATATAGCTGCAAAAGGCAGGTGAAGAAAAAGTAAATATTGCCTTATAGTACATTTTAATCACAGCATTTGTAAATTTCAGTTTTACTTCATAGATTTTGTAGATTTTTAAGAAGCAGCATGATTGGAACTAAATGAGAGGTAAGGAGGGTATTTTAAAAGTGTTTAATGTGACTTGCACTTATTGATATGCATAGTTTCTTTTCTGGAAAAAGTACTTGTTAGGCAGATATATGAACTTGAAATCTGTTTATAGTAATAGTTTGGTAGCGACTTATTTTTATATTTTTAATATTACTGCAATATATGCCCTTATGTATTGTTATTGTAATTGCCATTGAACACATTTTTGCAATAGTACACTGTCCCTTATGTTTTCAGATGCAAAACTTTATCCATCGTATTTTATATATTTGCTTCAGGAAAAATGTGCAAATACTGATATATAGTATATCATTGTAAGGTACTTAGGACTGCTGTATCTTTCAGCATGTAACTAGAGCATTCTTAAGTTTTACGAAAGATTACAAAAATTCATATTAACACAGTATTAATTACAGTATTATATACTGAAGATCTTAACAATGAAGGCCTGTGTAAGAAAACAAAGAAAGGTTTCCCGTATTGTATTATGGAATTGCTTATTTTTTCCAATTTCTGCAACTTTGAGAGTAGTGTATATAGATTTTCATCCGGAGTTGTGATGTTAATATATCCATAGTAGAATAATGCAGTTTGTAAACACCAAATTTGGAGATATGCAAGAAAAATTAGGTAAAATACTGGAACACTTTACATAGATCATCATGGGATTTGTTTAATATTTGCATACCTTTCTGTGGAATAATGGAATGTGGAGAAATACCTATAATTATTTTAAGGTTTTAAGTTTGATAGCTTTTTGACTTCCATATATAATGATTATTTTGAAGTTGAAAAGTGAGTGCTGTCTTCACTAATGAAGAAAACAAATATTACAGTGTCTAGTAGCTGTATATTCTTATATTTCTACAATATCAGACTTTTCCATTCCACTGAGAGTGTTTTCTAGTTGGTAATGAACGATTCTGTTGAAAAACTTTTTTTTCCTTTGTCGAGGGAGTTTTTTCACCAGAATAGTGTACAGTATCTTCTTGAAGATGCTCTCACTGAAAATGAAAGTGTGATATTGGCATTTTCGTGATGATATTCCATCGAGATTGAGGATCATTGTCTTTGCATCTTTCTTTAAGGACTTTTAAGTGGCACAGGAGTCCAGTTTTGGCTTGGAAAGCTCCTTCCCATTCAGGATAGGAAGTACCAGATGACAGAACAGGCCTTGGTTATTGCTGCCTCTCTCTCCGTCTTCTCTTTTCTTTCAATTCTGTGCATATGTTAACTTCACAAGTTGTTGCTCCTTTACGAATGATGGTTTGCCAGAGATTTGCTTTTCCTGGCATTAGCTACCCAGTTGATGCCAATGTCACATTTTTTCCATGTTAGGTTTTAGGATATCTTTGTATCTATTCCTTTGTCCTTTTTTTGCTTATCCATCTTTAAGTTGAGAGAAGAGGATTTGAATCGACAGACGTTCATATTTTCATGACCATTCCATCTCGGCTGGTTCTTGAAATTGAAGGCATCAGTGCTTGCATATTTGCTTTGCTCCGCACGCTGATATGAGTTAATCTGCCTTCTCAAACAATGTATATATATGTTCGAAGACAGAGTTGATGTAACTTTGCAAGTGCCTTTATATGTAGTCTGTAATCTCTGATGTGTACAGGATGGTTGGGATTAACACTGCTTTATTGAGTACCATTTTGGTGTTTTTCCAGATGTCACAATCATGAAAGACCCGAGATTGGAGACATCTTAAAGCTGCTCTGTTTTATTCAAGATGGTGTTGGATATCCTCATCCAGGTCGGCATTGGAGGATTGGTGACTTCCAAGATAGGGAAAATGGTGTAAACTCTCCCGGGTGGTGTTGCCAGTGGAATGGAATGGATGGTATCACCTGATTTGCCTCTGGTGGTGATGGTTGGTAAATATTATGAGTTTATGATATTGATGGTGAATCCAGGTTTTGGGTATGCATGCTTGAAGGCAGTCAGGATCTGTTGCAGATGGCTTTTGGATAAAACAAACACAATATTGTCGTCTGCATACTGGAATTCACTGGAAGTCGGTGAAGGAATCTGTTTCAGTCATATTTTTGGACTTGAGATGGGCAAGAATGAAAAGTCTGCCATCTGCTCTGGAAATGGTATCAATTTCTTGGATTAGGTTGTCCTTGATGATGTAGCTAACTGTTGCAATGAAGATGGTGAACAGAACTGGGGCGGTTTTACACCCCTGTTTTACTCCTGATCTGATCCTTGATATTATCCACTTCAAGTGGGTATGTGTCTCCTTTAGATCATAAATTACAGACTTTTTGTTATGTAAAGTAGTAGCTTTACATTTTTGTAAAAGCTCGTTACATATGAAGTATTATAATATGTTAAAGACATTTTATTCTTGTCTTATACCACTGAAAATTCTTAATGTTATTAATGAAGTTTAATAAATTCGCAACTAAAGAAGTACATATATGATGTAACTGCAGTTGTAAAAGTGCTTATTGCTTATGATTGTAGCGAGTGCAAGGGAAATGACTATAATTAATCCTGTTGATTTGTATATACTCATGTATAATGCAGTTGTAAAAGTGCTTATTGCTTATGATTGTAGCGAGTGCAAGGGAAATGACTATAATTAATACTGTTTAATTGTTTAAATTTATGTAGTTTTTATTTTTGTCTCTGATATAGGGGAAAAAATTACTTCCAGTTTATTCCTTGCATGTTGTAGAGAGCAACTAAACTTTATAAGGGACATGGGATTTGAGGACTCAGTTTTTGTTTTTGTTTTTTCTTTAAAAAAATATAAGAGATTAGGATAGGTATGCAATGTGAAAAACTCTGCAATGTTAATATATATATTTCGTAATCAGATGTTGACTGCACATTTTATGAATGAGAGATTATTTATATATAGTTTTCATAATTGTAGATAAATGTGTTGTATTATGGAAAAAGTATTACTGATTTTATGCAAATGCTACTTGCAAATTAAAATGGGTATTGTATGCATGAAGTACAATGCCAATTACTACTTGCAATTAAGAGAATTTAGTATTGAGTACTTATACCAAAGAGAATAATGAAGACGTTCCAGTGGCTGAATTAAAAATTTGTTCGTTCTTTTCCCAATTTTTATATGATGTTTTTAACTATGCTGGGTTTGTTTTTGCTTGTAGTTGGATGCCTGAGATATTGAATGAAAAAACACTTAAATAATGCATATGTCAGCAGGGCAAAATTATATATCTTAACTGGCATTCCAAAATTGTAATGTGTTAATTTTGTTGTTTGACTTTGGATCAGACTGTATGCAGAATGAGTTTATAGTTAAAGGACTCATATGCAACATTTTGAATATCCCTGTATGTGTTCTCGCACACAAATTAAAATAATTTCTGATCTCTTTTATTCATGGTGTTCGTGCAAGATCTGAGTTACTTTTCTTAAGAAAACTGTCTTTGAACTGACTTTAAAAGTGATCAATATATTTATTTCTGTCATCCATTGTTGTAGTGTATTCTTAAAAGCTAATATGGCCGTCCAATAATCCGTCCATTTAAACTGAGACATTATATACATTCTTTTGATTAGCTTCTTTGCTGTATTTTATTTCATGAAATGATTCTGTAAAGCGTATTTTACATAATGTGTATTTTTATGACATTGTTTGGTTATATTAAGTAATTAGGAATTAGGTAAGTGAAAACAGGTAAACAAAGATCAGTGTTAGCAGTTTGATAATTACATTATGAATGATTATAATTTTCCTTAATTTTTAGCAGCATAACTCATAACATTTTTTTTGTGTGAAAAATCATTCTGGTATATGCCCTAAGATTTATGAGTACTGTACATAGAACTATGTGTAATGTGATTGCAGTCCCAATAATGACTGAAGTTGAAATTTTTATTCAACATTACTTTTGAGAGGGGAAGGTCTCTTAAAAAGAAATTTTTTTTATAACTAGATACTGTGTATTTAATTATTTTAACAGAAAAAGTTTATTCAAATTGATATTTTTACTTTTGCCTATACTTCTAAGAGTACTATAGGGCTTTCCTATATGGGATTGAAATATAACCCAAACAAATTCTACAAAACTTTGTGTCACAGAGAGGTTGATTAAAGTTGACAGAAAATCGGAATATGTAGTTTACAAGAGCCACTGTACATTAGAAAAAAATGCTACATGATTTATATAAACTTGACTTAATCTAATTTACACATGCAGTACCAGATTTCATATCATTTGTTGGCTCATATTTGTTTCTTTATCATACTACAAATAAAGGTGTACATTTCAAAGATGATTTGAGTAACAAGTGTAAATTCAGAATGTAGCTACAACCTTTAAAGAAAATTAAATATTGATTTAATTTCATCTGTTTTGGAGACTTAGAAGTGTTATTTGACTAATATTTAAAATTACTTTCATAGCATTATGTGCAAAATACCAACTATCCATTATTGGAAAAGACATACAGTATTTTCATTTTCGTAATTTATATTATATGCTGATGGATCGTGTAGAAATTTAAATTGCTGTATTGATCAGAATGATATGATTTGGTTTGGCTTATATGTCACTGAGCTCACACAGACACTACGTAAATGTTAGTAGCAAAAAAATATATTTGTAAAATAGTGACTAGTGTAGAAAATATTTTTGAGATTTATGAAGCAAAAATTCTATTGGAGAACTAAATATTAAGGTGCGTTTTGTTTATGCATTTTCACTGCCTTCTTTGGAGAGAGAATTATTGATAGTAGCATTTTACGTTTTATCACTTCTGCTGCAATAGTGTTCACACATCAATATAAGCCTTGCATCTATAGCTTTAATTCCCATTTTTCAAGTTACATCTCCTTATATAATGGGCATATTACCTTTCGCAAAGATTACTTCTACTGACTTACATTATATCACCATATATTAAAGGTAAATAAATTTTCACTTACTTTTAGGGGGGAAAATAGAATAAGTAATATTTTGACTACCAGCTTCATTCAATTTGCATCTTGCCTTTTACCATACTTTATAAGGGTATAGTAGTTTTACAGTACAAATAGATTAATTCTGTTTTTGCACTAAATAAATTAATATTTTTTTAATGTAAAGTGTGTGAACATCATCACATATATGAACTAAGTATGTCTGCTTAAACTGAATAAAGCTTAGATTTAACAATGAGTGGAATTACACTAAACACATACAATAAAAACGTAGCTTGCTTTGGCAATAATCAAGAGAAAATATGTTTTACTTTCTAGTGGATCCTGTGTTTGTTGAAAAATGTAAAAATGTCTTGAAGTTTCGAGCTTTAATTTTGCAGGGTCTGCAGTGTTGGCATTGAATTTCATTTCAGGTAACTCGGTATGATAATGTTAAAAAAGCTGCATTGCAGATTTATTCTATGTAGATTAAGAAATGTTTTAAGTAATTGCTCTGGATGTTAACCCCAAAATGAAACTGTTCTTTTCTCAGATCTTTTTATGGTAATGATAGTATTGTTTAGCACTTATTGTTCTTTGAGAGACTGCTCATATGCAACATATTCTCTTCCAAAGAAAAGGCATTATATGTTCTTTAATGCCAACCAGTTTTCACAAACATTTTTACTAAGTTTACATTTCGTTAAAACAGGCTTTTCCAATAAAATTAAGTTTACATTTCGTTAAAACAGAAATTTCCAATAAAATTATAAATTGCTATCCATTTACATATTTAGGTGTATACTGCTCTACAGTCATGAGATATATTTTGTAACAACTTTATATAACAGAGTAAAGAAATTTTAAATAATATTTTGCTTATTCTTCCCTATATCATGAAATTCAATGCAATGTATTATGAACTCTTAATATGAGTTGTAATAAGATTTTTTATTAGCTGGATATATGAACAGTTTTGCTGTTATCAACACCAAGATTAAGAACTTAGCGTCCACCACTGGCCATACGCACTTAGTGAATTACTTACAACCTGGTGCACTGCTTTTGTAGGGACTACCTTGCATTGCACACCCTAAATGTCTGTTTGAGATATATTTTATGAGCATCTCGTGGAGTTGATATCAAGTGGCAGCTTGATGCATTAGAATGGGGAAGAGTGGAGATGACTTAGGTGACTGTGGAGAGAACAGGTGCTTAGTCGACTGAAGTTTGAAAAAAGTATCAGCTCTTCAGACTTCGGAAAAATAAACAGCTTTCATCAATAATGACAAAGTAGTTAATCAGATTGTTGTCAAAAGCTGTGAAGTGTTAGTCAACTATTTACTGCTTAGTATGATTAGTTAAAATTTAGTACATGCAGAAATTAGCAAAATCAAGACATTTTAGAAAGGAGAGTGGTGTTTTTTCAGTGATCACTGCAAGCTTCATAAATGAGGCTTAATGATAGCTTTGCTATCTTAGTCTTGGAAGATGTACACAAGATTCATAAGATGTACAGTGGACCCTCTCCCCACGAATTTAATCCGTTCCTAAACCCTGTTCGTGGATTGAGACAATTTTCTCATTGAAATGTATGTAATTTCAATTAATCCGTTCCTTGTCACCATAAATGTACATTTAAACATTTTTTTAATGAGTATAAAAATGAAAAACACTATATTTCACCTGTAAAAGGAAAATTACATTAATAATAGAAAGGAATTCTACTCTACTAAAATAAAACATGGTACAGTACTGTATTTACCTTTGTGGATGTTTGTTGTTGGCACACGTGGAGGAGGACTACTTTTTTTGAAGGAGAATCCCCTTCCACATGTGGTATTTCTGGTGTATTCTCTCTTATGTTCTCTTTTGAAAGGTGGTTCTCTGACTAGTGGCACAAGAAAACGATCCAGAGAAATTTTTCTTTTTCTTTGCTGGTAAATTTTTCTAAAATAACACATCACATCATCATTTATCATGTTCACTACTCTGTTGCTCATAGTTTTGTCTGGGTAATGATCCTCAATAAAAGCTTGCACCTCACTCTATATGCTAAGAATATCTTTAATATCACTGGACACCTTTACCCTCTCATCCCCCTCCTCTGATGACTGCTCCTCATAGAGAGTCTTCACTTGTTCACATTGCAACTCGATCAATTTTTCATGTCTTGTGGTCCTCCACATCCTCCTCATTGACCTCCAAGCCCAAACTTATGTCCGTGGCCACAATTTGAATATCTAACTCCAGCTTGAAGCCTTCAGTCTCTTTCAGCCACACAACTGGGCCAAAGTTTCCTCCAGGCAGAGTTTGTGTGATATGAGACCTCCTTCCATGCCTTGTCAATGTGGCCAATGCAGTGGAAGATATTGAAGTGGTTTTTCCAGAAATCTCAAAGGGTCAAATCTGTGTCGTTGTTGACCTTGGAACACCTAGCAAAAAGATTATGTATACAGCTTCTTAAAATTTGAAATTACCTGCTGGTTCATGGGCTGGAGGAAAGGAGTGGTGTTGGGAGGCAGAAATTTGACTTTATGAAGTCTTATTGAAGAGCAAGGTCTTTTTCCACACCTGGAGGATGGACAGGAGCATTATCCATTACGAGGAGACACTTAAGGCGCAAATCTTTTTCCTCAAGATGTTTCTTCACAACAGGCATAAACACTTCAATCAACCACTCTATGAATAAAATCCTCGTAACCCAAGCCTTTGGATTTGACCTCCACATAACCGGAAGGCAAGCCTTCATCACATTATTGCAGTTAAAAATGCGTGGATTTTCAGAGTGGTTAACTAAAAGAGGCTTTATCTTACAGTCCCCATCAGCATTATCACAAAATAAAGTGTAAGCCTGTATTTCATTGGTGTGTGGCCAGGCAGTGACTTCTCCTCTTGGGTTATATAGGTCCTATTAGGCAGTTTCTTCCAAAACACTACTGTTTCATCAGTTAAAAATTTGTTGCAGGACGTGACCTTCACTTGATAAAGTTGGTGAATTCCTGTATGTATTCATCCGCTGCCTTTTGGTCGGAACTAGCCGCCTCTCCATGCCTAACAACGCTATGAATCCAAGTTCGATGACAAAATTTTTCAAACCAGCCTCTGATGGCTTTAAATTCATCAATCTTAGCGCCACTAAAACTCAGAGTGTTCGCTACTAAATCGTGGTGTATTTGTAAAGCCTTAGCGCATATTATGGCCTCACTAACACTATCTCCAACCTCAACAATAACTTTTCTACCTCTATCAACTGAGTCCTATTCTTCGATAATATAGTCACTCCCTTAGCCACATCAGCCGCCTTATAGATCTCTTTATTCTTTAATATAGTACAATGGTCGAATTCGCAATGTTATACTGCGTGGCGAGATCAGAAACACGAACACCATTTTCATGCTTAGATATTATTTCTTTCTTCGTTTCCACTGTTATGCATCTAGGGTGTTTGACGCCACTGCCACTCACGTACTTCACTTTCTTAGGAGACATAATTAGGGCTAGCTTAAAGTAAAGGCAAAACAATGGAAAAGTACAAAGAAAGAATAACGAACAAACTATGAACAGAGCACGAACGAACTACACAGTGCGGGCACCAATGCAGAACTAAGAGCAACCATGCGGTCACCCGGGCGAGCGGGAACGTGGTTCGCCCGGCCGGATGTGCATGTGTATGCGTGTTTGGGACTTGATTGTTTGTTCGGGGAGCGATGCAAAATTTGCTTGTAAATAGTGTTCATGGGGTGGGGGCACTACTGTACATGAAATTCCGTGAATAGCAAGACTTTTAAGACTAGTATTCATGAAAGTAGATGATTAGATACTGTATGCTACATTGAAGCAGAGATTATCTCCAATTCCGTAGAAGATATGAGGGGTAAGCATCGCTTATGTGATATGAGAAATGTTTGAAAAAAAAAAATTAATGAGTACTCAACTGGCCAGGCAGGGGCACAAAGAGCCCCTTCTTTTAAAACTGCAAGGTTGGTTTGAAATCTTTATAGGAAAGTTAAAAAGACCTATTTGAAACTAGGATAGACTGAAGATCAAATTAAAAAAGAAATGGCTATACAGTATGAGCAATTACACTTTGCTACTTGAAGAAAGTAATAAAACATAAATCTGGAAAAGGAGAGTGGTGTCTCTTCAGTGTTAAAAGAGGAGGCTTCTAGTTGATTGAAGAAAACTGATGCCATAACATAGGTGTACACAAGTTTGTAAGATGCTTTTGACACTTAGTGAATGACAAAACCCTTCAAATTAGCACTCACAGAAGCAAAGGACTTAATCCAGCCACTGAGAGGGGCAAGCCAGCCTCAACTTGGTGCCGGTCCCAAGCCCAGGTAAATGGGAAGGGTTGGCGGCAGGAGGGGCATCCAGCCATAAAAATTTTGCCAAAACCAAAATATGGCCAATACAGATAACGAGAATAGTCACCATACTAAGGCATTCCCCTTAGGCGACGTGTTGGGGCTCCGCCTGACCCCTCCGGGAAGACAGCAAGGGCTACCCAGTCATGGGCGGGCTGGGTTAAAGAGGCAAGCTCGAGAGAGAGTGTCAGATGAGGTGCTGCGGGTGGGCACTCAATGTGGGGACGATGACTGGGAAGGGGCGAGAATTGGTGGACCTGACGGAGAGGAGGAGACTTGAAGTGCTGTGTGTGTGCAGGAGACCAGGTGGAAAGGAAATAAGGTGAGGGAACTGGGTGAGGGTTGCAAATTGTTCTATAGTGGAGCAAATGAGGAAGGGAGGAATGGTGTAGGAATAATACTATCCAAAGACCTGAAGGAAAGCTTACTTGGTGTGAATAGAAAGAGTGACAGAATTATGAGTTTAAAGCTGGGACTGGGAGAAACAGTAGTCAATGTGGTATATGCCTGTGCCCCACAAACTGGTTGTACAGCAGAGGAGAAGGATGTATTTTGGGAGGAGATGGACCAGGAGCTTAGAACAATTCCTATAAGGGAGAGGGTAATTTTGGGAGGAGATCTAAATAGCCACTTGGGAATTGGGAGGGCTGGGATAGGTAGAGTTCATGGGGGCTGGGGGTGGGTGAGATAGTGATTGATTTTGCAGTGGCATTTGATCTGGCATTGGTCAACACATTCTTTGATAAAAAGGAAACCAGAGTGATTACATACAGTAGTGGTGGAAGGGAGAGCCAGATAGATTTATTGTTGTGTGGGAGAGACCATCTGAAGGAGATTAGCAACTGTAAAGTAATAAATGGGGTGAGTGTAGCAGTGCAACATAGGCTAGTAGTAACTGATAAAGTGGTGGAGATTGAAAGATGCAGAGCTGAGAGCTATGTTTAAGGGAAGAGTGTTGGAAGCAATAAGGTTACATGAAAATGTACAAGAATGGTGGACAGAGAATAGTAAGGTGATTTTGAAGGTTGGTGAGGAGGTACTTGGAAAGTCATCAGGAGGGAAACCCCCAAATTATAAAGAGTCATGGTGGTAGAATGAGGAAGTGCAAGAATGGGTGAAGAACAAGAAAGAAGCTAAGAAAAAGGCAGATTTATCAGGCCTGGAGCAGGATAAAGAAGAGTACAAGTAGGCAAAGAAGGAGGCAAGGAGAGCAGTAGCAAAAGCAAAGGCAGAGAAATTGAATGAAGTCTATGAAGAGCTGGAAACACCAGAAGGAGAGATGAAAATATGGCGAATTGCCAAGGCCCGAGATGCTGCAACCAAGAACTTGAACCAAGTAAGACAAATAAAGGATAACTATGGAGTAGTTCTAGCAGAAGAGGATGAAATAAACAGCAGATGAGAAACTCATTTTGAAGGATTACTAAATGAAGAGAACCCAAAAGCGGTATATGAAGATGGACTTCAAAATGAAGCAGTTACAACAACAGTGGCTAGAAGAGAGGTAGAGTGGGAAGTAAGGAAAATTAAAAAAGGGAAAGGCAGCAGGACCTGATAAGATGCCAGTGGAGGTATGGAAGAGTCTTGGAGAAGAAGGCATAGATATCTTGTGGGACTTAATGCAAAAGATCTTTAGTCAAGAAAAAATGCCAGAGGAATGGAGAGGAAGCTTAATCATCCCAATCTATAAAGGGAAGGGAGACATTCAGGAGTGTGGAAACTATAGAGGTATAAAGTTGTTAAGTCATACTATGAAGATATGGGAGAAGATCATGGAGAGGAGACTCAGAGAGGTAACGACAATTGGGGATGAAAAGTTTGGCTTCATGTCTGGAAGAGGGACAGTGGATGCTATATTTGCCTTGAGACAAATGATGGAAAAGCATAGGGAGAAACAAAGAGGACTGCATATGGTCTTTATTGACCTGGAAAAGGCATATGATCGAGTACCAAGTCAAGAGGTGCGGAGGTGTATTAGAGAAAAGGGAGTCCCTGAGAAATATGTAAGAATCATCCAAGATATGTATGAAAGGGCAGAGGCAAATGTTAAGAGCAGTGTGGGCATGACGAAAAGTCTCTCAGTAAATGTTGGTCTGCATCAAGGGTCTGCTTTGAGTCCATATCTATTTGATCTGGTCTTGGATGTAGTAACCCAGGGCATTAGAGATCAGTCTCCATGGTGTATGCTCTTTGCAGATGACATTGTACTGTGTAGCAACAGACGAGAGGTAGTGGAGGAGAAGCTTGAGGAGTGGAGAAGAGTGATGGAAGATAGAGGACTGAAAATCAGCAGAAAGAAGACAGAGTACTTGAGGTTGAGAGATAATGAGGATGGGGAGGTCAATTTGCAGGGGAAGGTTTTGAAAAGAGTCGAAAAGTTCAAGTATTTGGGATCAACAGTAGCAGAGGATGGTGACCTAGAGTCAGAAATAACCCACAGAATACAAGCGGGATGGAAGAACTGGAAGAAAGTGTCTGGGGTGCTGTGTGACAGGAGAATAGGGATTAAGTTGTGGGGTAAAGTGCATACGACAGATGTGAGACCTGCGATGATGTATGGAGCAGAGACATGGGCAATAAAGAAGACACAACAGAATAAACTGGATGTGGCAGAGATGAGGATGTTGAGATGGATGTGTGGGGTGACAAGAAGAGATAAGATCAGAAACGAGGTAATTAGAGGTACCTCAAAAGTTAGATAAATATCAGATAAGATACAAGAGAGTAGACTAGGATGGTATGGTCATGTCGTTAGCAGGGATGAACAGTATGTTGGGAGGAGGGTGATGGAAATGGATATACAGGGTAGGAGAAGGAGAGGGAGACCAAAGCGTAGGTGGATGGATTGCATCAATGACGACCTGAGGTCTGAAGGTTTGTTGGTTGATGAGGTATGGGACAGAAACAAATGGAGAAAACTGGCCAGAAACATCGACCCCACATAAAAGTGGGAAAAGATGTAGACGAAGAAGAAGAAGAAGAAAAAGAATAATGAAAGAGGAACTTCCTTAATATAATTTACAATCGCTATACATACTGCCAGATGGGGCTAAAAGAAATATCCAAAAATTCTTATTGTACATTCAGAATTCTAATTTTTTTTGACATGCAAGACAAGAAGGCCTTAGGGTAAGCATACAACAATTTCAGAAAAAACTTATAAATGTTCAAATTATAATTTTGTACAATAAAATCTTCCTACAGAATGCTTTATATCCTACATCTTGTAAATCAACATAAGTTCAAAGCTTTTGAGATTTCTCTTATTATATGTGATTTATACTAGAGAATACCTTGCCACCTCAAGTAATTACTGTATTAAATAGCAACCCATCTCACACTGCCTTGCATATTGAAAGGAAAATTGCTAATCTCTGAAGTTAAAACTTTGAATAATATCTTACCAAAAAATTGAGATAACTATAAAATGAATCTCTCTGGACATTTTTAAGACATACAAACAGTTAAACTATTAATATCGGACAGCTATGGAAACCAGTCTAGAAGAAAGTAAAACTTCAGTGTACTATTACGATATTCAAGGCTTCATTTATTACAATGAGAAAGATTAACTACAATAACTACATATTACATTGTACAATAACATTGAGAAGTAACTTTTATCAGAATACTAAGTGTATTAGTTTAAAGCTAGGACTTTTGCTTAATTGCAGAAAGACTTGGGATTACTATCTGGATCAAACCAAATAAAATGAATAACATGGATTTAAAGCACTTGTCTACATATTCACATGGCGTGATTAGCAGACTGAATGTAAGAACATCGATAGAAAAATAGACCACACAATTTATAAATAGGCTATGTTTTTTATAATTCTCCATTTTGACAGATCTGTGTTTAAAGATACTCTTAAATATGATCCGTTTTTGCTTTGGTTCTTGAAGAAAGAACCATCTTTAATGAACAAAACTTCCAAACAGAATAAAATATGCCAAAAAAGATATCAGATATAAAAATTGGTAAGAAAAATTTAAAAAAGTCAACAAAATACGTCTCTATCTGTGAGTCAACATTGTAATTTGTGTATAAACTTACCTACATCAGAGGACTAGAGAATCAAACCTATGCAAAAAAAAGTAGTGAATTCTAAGGCCTGTCACAGAAGCAAAATTAAATGAAAATTCAAAGAAGCAATGTCGTGTTATTAGCTTTAGCAAATATAAATAAAGAAGATAAGGCTATTAACATACAACCATATCCATTAACGTGAGAGATGATTAACAGACAACATACATTCAAGAACATAAGAAGAATGAGATACATACTTAATGGAAGGTGTGTACCAGATTTAGAGGAACTGGTAAGAAATATTGACGTTAAAAATACACCCAAAAGTTCTTCAACCAAAGTCTACAGAGACGGAAAGGGCAGTGAGCCTATGTATGCCATCATTGGTAAATGATCCTTGGATAACTATAATATAAAAGATGAAATCAGTCTCTGAAATATACTTGGAACAAAATATCATTCCCATTCTGGGGGACCCAAGAATACCTTTACAAAACTGAGATCGGCCAACCACAAAGATTTTTAAAACAATCATGAAAATACTATTAAGGACAATACCGGGTTAAAGAAGAGGGCCAAAAATAAAATGATGGAGGGGGAAAATAGTATGGAAATAATGCCCAATGGCAAATGTCACTCAACAGAAAGATAATAAAATAAGATTGACATCATCCTCTGGCAAATAAGATAAATAAACTTTGAAAATTCATAATCATAACTATAAAATGACACATTATAAGAGTGAGAAATCGGCATGAAATTTGTGAAAACAATAGCTGATGAATATCAATAATGGAACCACCACCAAAGAGAAAGCAATTAAATCTAATGGAAAGGGAAACAATCACTCCACAGCTATGTGATCATAATTTCATCACTTCCCACAAGAGAGGAAATAATGGAAGGTAACTAAACAATCAGAGAAAATCACAAAATAAAATGAGATTAGGGAAGGTGAAATGTATGAAAATCTATGAGTAATCAAGTATTTAGATATGACCACAAGAGGGTGAAACTATGACCTTCAGAAGACATGAAAATTTCTGCTGAAATTTTGGGAGTTGCTTCACGACAACTCTTGTTATATCTGACATGATTGGCCCATTATAGATAAGAAAAATCTTGCAGTCTGAGCATTATTATGCATGGATTTTAACTTTTAGTTTTGAGGGAGAACAATTTCAAGTACCTCTAACATAGAGCTGATCAGATTTTACACCAGGGACTCCTCTTTTATATTATGGGCTAGGACGTTACCTTATTTTAAAGGACTTTGGTTTTGGCAAGGGTGACCATTACCATACACTGAAGTGTATGACTTGTATCGTCACCTTTTTTCAAAAGAATAATGTTTTTTCAAGTACATTACGATAGATGTCCAGATACTATTAATATATGGTTTCTTGAAGAGCAAACTCTATTATTGAAGGATGTTCAAGAGCAAAACTTTGGGAGAATAGCTAGTCATCTACAGCGATTCCATTATCATCACCATTTTGAGAAGATGCTGAAAAAGGACGATATCAAATGAGTCTAACAGAAAGACAAATAATAACTTTGTTGACGAAGTGGCAATTATTAATTTGTAATTATATATTATGTCAAAAAACTCTGGTGTATTTAAAAGAACTTTGAAGTATACTGTGAAATTAAAAGTAGAAACTAAGAATATACTGTGGGAGAAAAAAAAATTATATATATATATATATATATATATATATATATATATATATATATATATATATATATATATATATATATAATATATATATATATATATATATATATATATATATATATATATATATACTCCCTAACTTACGAACATAGGTTCCAGACCTCTACTTGCAAGTTGCAATATTGTACAATACTTAGACTACAAATGCTTAACTGTTACATAAAACATAAGGTATACAGTATTCATGAATTTTAATATAGTAATAATAATACATACATTAATACATGGGTAGATAATAGGTAGGTTTTTTTGTATCTGTGAATGTTCATAACTTGGTTGTTCGTAAGTAGGGGAGCTTCTGTAAACTCACACACACACACACACATATATATATATATATAATATATATATATATATATATATATATATATATATATATATATATATATATATATATATATATATATATATATATACAGTATATATATATATATATATATATATATATATATATATATATATATATATATATATATATATATATATATATATATATATATATATATATATATATATATATATATATATATATATATATATATATACAGTATATATATATATATATATATATATATATATATATATATATATATATATATATATATATATATATATATATATATATATATATATATATATATATATATATATATATATATATATATATATATATATATATATATATATATATATATATATATATATATATTAAATCAACTTAAAAATTATAATTTTTTTCTGAAATGTGATTCATGAGAGTTTTTACTTTGATTTAAAACGGTTTAGTTAATTTACACACAATAGGCACCTTAATATACTAAGAAATTTGCTACTTAACAGTTCTTTAAGGCAGAAGCTCACACAAAGCAAAACACATCAAGCCACTAGTATTGTTAAGCCTTTTGCTTCAAGCTCTGCGAATTTCCATTTGCAACACCTAACTATTAAGCACAGTGAAATATCATTCAGAATAATTACCAACAACTATATGAAAACACAGGATAGATAGTACGGTGTCCAAGAAATAAAACATAATACAAATTTCATATACAGAAGCCATGAAAAATGGTGACATATTTTGAGGGGGCTGTACAATTCATATATAATTACAATACCAACGTAACAGACAGCACCAATATACTAAGGCAGTGTTCCCATCATAAAGTTATGCTGATAAAAAAGGTTCAATATACTTAAAAGGATTTACATCTCTCATTCACAAATATAATCTAAACGTACTTTCTAAAAATCGCCTCATGATATAGATAGCCAAAGGTTCATTTAGCTATCTAAAAAAGTTACCTTTGGGAGATATGCACACAAACAAACCCCGGGGTAAAATCCATTATGCTTCTTGTTACTATGAAACTATCTCCAATTTTGTAATGATACTGGTGCTCAAGGCTTCTACAACAATGAAATTGATCACTTCATGATGTACATGCTAAATGATCAATGATTCAAAACCCGTACATCATGTGATTCATCTTACCACCATATAATGAATGTCATTTTCAAGTTCATATATGCTTTAGCTCCTTGTACAGGAACTGAGAAAGCTACACATGAAAAAATTCTTGGTCCCTTTCCCGAGCTTTAGGACAATTGTCCTGTTTCCCTAAAATAGCAGTAATTCTTGGCATGAAAAGCTACGATGTGGGAGAACGGTAAATTGTCACAGACCTTTCAGTAAGCCCAAACAGCTTTTTATCATAAACCTTAGGGCATGAAGGTCATAATCAGGATCAGAAGTAACTTAACCTTCACTCTGGTAGCTCTCAGACACAATAAGAAGGAATTTGTACATTAGATGACTTACTAAGAAGAAATTTTAAGATATTACCGTGCAAATGTATACTTCTGAGAAAATATAAATGATTCTTCCTGATCATGAATCTAAATTGTTTCTAATAAGTCCATATAGCTTTTTTGAATTAGGCATTTTGTATATAGTATAAGACCCCAATATGAAATTAGGTAACCTCTAAAATTAACAAAATCATTACCCTGATTGTAACTCTTTGAATATTAAGATTTCCAATTAATTTTCACATTAGAAAACGCTTACTCTCTTGTAAACACAAAACTTTTGACAGAGTGTAAAATTAAGAAATATTTAATGAAAATCGGAAAGCATATTTATTCCAAGTCTCTGAGAATGCTATTAACATCACTTATTTTCAGATTTATGAAGATTGAGAAAGAGGAGGAAGAAAACAAAGGTCCCTTGAGTCAATTAACAGGAGAAAATTCAAAAGCACACTTACTATGGTGAAGTTCAATAATGCTTGTTATGCTGGCAATACTAATTCATACATCTTGATACATCCATGACTGGAATACTGTATTCAAATTTTGTAATAGTTTCCGGACAAAATTAAATCTCTGGAAGACTTAGACGGGATTAATACACTCATCATTCTTTGAAGAATACCGTTTGGATGTTCATATTGTATGGTTAAAATCAGAGATATAATTTTGGAAATCTTGAAATACTCTTTTCCACAATATCAAAAATAAACAAGCAAGAATTTAATGAAGAACATATTACATCTTACTGAAAGTGTTAACAGTGCAATAGTAATTTTCAATTTAGTATATATAAATGTTTTACTTCTAGCCTTTGCATTCCTTCCACTACAATTTGGATCTTTACTACCTCAATAAAAACACCTAAAATGTAAGATTACTGTTAGGAAGAAACTTCTAATAGCATAAGAAATCCACTACCAAAATGAAGGATGTAAAGCACCATCTCACTGGGTATTAAATATATACTATCTATGCCATGTCCTAATTTGATGCCTTCAACAAGCACCTTAAGACAGCTGATAACTTTAGAATTTGTTTCCTAAAAATAATACTTCTAGTCATGCACTACAGTTATCATTTTGCTGAATATGAATAAACCTTGAAACATAATGGAATGAGGAAATAACATTTAACTTCAAGCATAAGTCTTTTCTGAGGGAATATATATTCTAACCCTCCAACTAGTCCTTGCTTTCATAAATAATGAATAATTTGGCTCATAACAAATAAGAAACACTTGCAAATACAGTATATATTGCCAAGAGATGAGAGAATATTGTAAGTGTAATGTAGGGGTCAAGTCATTGCACGTTTATATATGGAGAGATAATAAACTTGAACTGAGTGCTACTGACTGATAAAGATAGTACTGAAATAAAACTTAATGGCTAGGACGTAATTACAGACAATTTCAATAAAAAGTTGTAAGACTAACTTCACCACACATACTATTCTATCTACCTTGGCTGCCTCCCCCAGCTGACATAAAAAAAAGAAACAATAAGGGGATTACTTTGCTCTATGGGCAATGGCGAGGGAGCTAGCGACCGTTCAGATGGCACTGCTGGAGTGCCACAGCAAATCCTCCCGGCTCTTCCACAACCTGCGTCGCTTCATAAATGCCAACTCCCCTATTGCCCTTACCACAGGGCTACATCATGGATGCAGCCCCGTGGCAACAGCAGATGCCCATCAGAGCTTCGTCACAATCACTCGCCACTCATTCCTGTTCCTAGCACGCTTACTTGCTTCCCTCACATCCATCCTCCTATCATTCAGGGCTCTCCTTACCCCATCCATCCACCCAAACCTAGGCCTCCCTCTAGCCTGCTCAAACCTCAGCAGTCTTTAATCATCCATCCTTTCCACATGGCCAAACCATTTCAGAACATTCATATCTACTCTGGCTGCAAATTCTCTCCTCACAACCGTTCTTGCTCTCACCACTTCATTCCTAACCCTATCCAACCGAGATACACCAATCATACTCCTCAGGCATTTCATCTCAAACACTTTTAGTTTCCGTCTCTCACTTATTTTCATACCCCATAACTCTGATCCATACATCACAGTTGGCACAACCACTTTCTCATACAAAACTTTTTTAACATTCATTTCCAACCCTCTATTCTTCATCACTCCTTTCAATGCACCCAACACTTTACATCCTTCATTCACTCTGTGACACACATCTGCTTCCACTCCACCATTTGCAGCTATAATCGAGCCTAAATACTTAAACTGCTCAACTTCCTCAAGTGTCTCTCTATTCAACATAACATTCAATCAAGCACCATCCTCATTTCTTGTACACCTCATGACCTTACTCTTTCCCACATTCACTTGCAACTTCCTTTTCTTACACACCATTCCAAATTCTGACACTAACTGACACAGCTTCTCCTCTGAATCTGCCACCACCACAGTATCATCTGCAAACAGCAACAGATTCAGCTCCCACTCGTTATCATCCCCATCTACCATTCTCAAACCTCGACCACACACTCGCTCATTCACCTCTCTTACGACTCCATCAATATACAAACTGAACAGCCATGGTGACATCACACATCCCTGTCTCAGTCCCACACTCACTGGAAACCACTCACTCACTCCATTCCCTACCCTAACACAAGCTCTACTCCCCTCATACAAACTCTTCACTGCATGCAACAGTTTACCATCAATTCCATATACAGGTAACCTCAAATCATTCCACATTGCCTCTCTATCAATTCTATCTTAAGCTTTCTCCAGATCCAAAACTGCAAAATACACATCCTTACCCTTTGCTAAATATTTCTCACATAACTGCCTAACTATAAAAATCTGATCTATACAACCTCTACCTCTCCTAAAACCACTCTGCACTTCTGCGATCACATTTTCCGTCTTATCCCTAATCCTATTAATCAGTATTACAATATAAAACATACATTCCATAATACAGTACATTATTTTATAATGCATTATGTAAACAGCTTATGGGAAAAAACTGCTGGAAATATACATAAAACACCAAAAACATATTTAGTCATTTTCCTAATGAGACAACAAAACATAAAATGATAAATGATTCATATAATTAGTGCAATTCTGGAAAGCATAATGGAAATCAGATGATATTCAAGGAAATGAAATACAGTTAGCAATATATATTTCATTATGAAATTATATTCCTATTGTGCCCTCACACATTGTGTTGGCAAGGCTAATATGATAGAAAAGAGGTCTTGGATTTCTTTTTTACATCTGCATAAATATATCTGTTAATAGTCCCTAATTAACGTGGGTATTTTGAATTTAAAAACTAAACTTATTTGTGAGTTATGGCTGAAAGCAACTAACTTATGGAATTTGAAAGCCATCACCAAGTTAAAAAATAATTTTTTAATGCATGCGCCGAAATTCGAATATAAAATGAAACTGTGGGTAAATAGCTGCTCTCAATGATACCCTTATCAATTCTATTCATTATATATTACAACATATTCACGACATTATTGTTTGCCGTTTTATGAGTCACAATTAATCCGGTCACTTACCCGAGTCGAGTGCTCTAACTACTGCATTACCATTGTCCCCTACACACACTTACAATGCTTTAATAAATAATAGAAGAATATAAACAGCAACTAAGAGGAATTCATTTTGAAAATCTGGTAATTTTGGTTCTTTTCTTTTTCATTAATAGTTCCCTTCAATTTGCATCATTTAGGTTTCAATCACTTCTGGTTCACATTTCCAAGAAGTAAGAACTACAACTATAGTGAAAAAATAATCAATATATAATTAGTGCTAAATGATAAAAAAAGGATTTTACCTTTTAGAAATGATTTCATTACATGTAATGAAATATGAATTACCTTCAATTTTACTTCAGGATATAACAAGTGGGCCCCGTTAGTTATTGGTAGCATGGGATTCATTTTTTTCACTTGCCTACTTAGATTACCACACTGCTGAAACCTTTAACTAACATATCAACATTATTAAGACAAGTAATGAAGTTATATAATTTAATTCAAGATGAGATTCAAGCAATTCAAAAGCTTTACTGGAGAAGCAAGTTTTCTTATGATCCTCAATGCAAACGACACTAATTCAATATTGAGATTCCCAAAATGAAAAGTAAATGACACATAAAAAAGAATCATCACAAAATTCGTGTTCAGACCACGACAGACTGGAAATTCAGCACCAGAAACCAGATCTCTTCAACCATAAATTCAAAGATTATCAGCATTCTAGATATCCAGACAGCACATAAGAGTGATTAGAGAAATATATGCTAATTTTTTGGATTTGAAAGTTATTAAAATATACAGACAAATATCAAGAAAATTACAAAGTGGCATAGATGTATATTTTCCAAGTAATGTAATGAAATAATAATTTAATGGCATCTATGGAAATAAAGACATTCATTCTTAGGAGATGAGAGTTGATGAATGCACTGTCAAACAATATGGCATATACAAGTGTGATTATTGAGAATACTGCAAGTTACATTCGAGGCATTTATTCTCCCTGAAATCAATTATGTATTATTGTGTCATGATACAGCTGCAATTTGAAAAACTCATGGACATCGCACTACCACATGGAGCCAAACTCTTCAACTATGCGGATGACTTTGCCCATGTCACAATAGGTGACAGAAGCTCTAACAAGACACAGCGCTGCCTCATCAAGATTCACCAAGCCTCCATCTCCCTCGGAGTTAAAATAAATGCCCGCAAAACCAAGGCCCTTCCCATCCACCAGTGGAGACCAGACACTAATCTGGTCATAGGTAATGAGCCTGTGGACTGGGTTACCAAGCACCAATACCTGGGTGTAATCATCGATGGCAAACTAACCTTTGTACCTGAAATTCAACACTTGCGTGACAAGTGCAGCCAGCGACAAGCGGTCCTTCGTCGCATGTCGGGCCTCTATGATGGTGCATCATTTAATGTCCTCGGAAGATTCTATGTACAAGCCATACGCAGTCTCATAGACTAAGCTTGTCCCACACTCTGGCTACTAAAAGACCAACAGTGGGACAAGATAGAAGTAATTCAAAACAACGCCATGCATACCATGCTAGGAGCCCCCATGTGGACCAAGAAAGAAAACATCCAGATGGAATCGGGACTCATGCCACTCAAACTCAGAGCTCAGCAAAGACTGAACCTCCTTGTGGCCAAAATCACCACTGCCCAACATAAATGCCTCACTGGTACAAATCTCCATCTAGCCCTCAATCGCCACCCCAACCACCATCCTAGAACCTGGGCAGCCAAGGTCTGCGCTAGCCTGCAAGCACTGCCAGTCAGGGAGAGCATCCTAGCCAAGATACAGGACACTCCGCTTCCTGAATACAGATGCCCACCCCCATGGAATGACCAACCACTCGACATAAAGATCGAGCTCCCTGACAACCCCAAAAGCTTGGTACACCCACATGTCCTTAAAAACATATACAAGGACAAAATTCAGAGCTGGAGCAGGCTGAACTCTCAAGTCTACTACACTAATGGTTCAGTAAATCAAGAAACTGAAACCTCAGCCACTGCCTTCACCACTGGAAACCATGTCCTATCCTGGAGACTGTCAAACTTCTGCTCATTGCTCCAGACTGAGCTTGTTGCCATAGCCATCGCCCTCGACTTCATCCAGCAAGGAGCTGACCATACCCTAATTCTCTCTGACTCTAAAGGTGCCTTACAGGCCATCAAGAAGCCACTCCTCAGAGACAATGTACATATCATCACCACCATCCTCAGCCACTACCACAGGACGACCAGCCTTGGAAGAGCCATCACTCTTGCCTGGATTCCCAGCCACGTCGGCATCAAGGGAAATGAGGAAGCCGATCAAGCCGCCAAACAAGCCACTCTTAGAGCAGAAATCCAAATATCTCTGCCTCCTGGGATTCAACAAATAAAAAAATAAGCCACCAAGTCACTCCTTAACCCCTTAATACCTAAACACAACCTGTGCACAGACATTGGCTCCCCCTCCACCTGGTGGTACAAAACCACCACTGGTCTTCAGCGAATCACCCTGCCTAAGAACCTTCGACGAAACATGGCGGTCAATGTGTACCTTCTGAGACTCGGGTACAAGTGCACCCGGCGAATAGTGGATGATATCATCAGGGAATGCATCTTTTGCCAGGTAGCCTCACCACATCCACTGCTCCACTACATCCTCGAATGCGATTCCTTTTCCGAAATTCGACGGAAAACTGGTGCCCCCGCAACATCCAGCGAAGATCCAAATGCCCTTCATGTTGCTAGCTCCATAATCAGACTAGCAACAAACAACTACATGAACAGTCTACTAAATATCATCAGTCAATACCCTCCACCATGATAACCATGTAATAACTCTCTCTCACCACCAAAACAGGAATTCATTAAAATTGTTTGATGTACACTAATAATCCTCAACTGAACATTTATGTTTTCCTTTATCTTTACAGTTTTGCACAACCTCATCTGCAGGCCAAAATAGGAAAGTCCGATCACCCTCAAGAGTGAATACCACCAACAATAACAAGATTTCACCCCACCTCCGCACCAAATAGGAAAGCCCATTTGCCCGCAAGAGCGAATACCACCTACAATCAACAAAATCTTACCCCACCTGCGGGCCACAAGGGAAGGTCCGCTCACCCTCAAGGGAGAACATCAAAGAAAAAAAAAGCTGCAGTTTATTATTTCTTTACGAGTATGATTCAGCTTTAAGATGTCTGCTCCTGCCAATGTTAATCAACCGTATAAGATGATGAATTATGATACTGCACTGGAGAAGTGAGTCGTTCTGAGAAAATTTATATTGAAAACAATCTCTAAAAATGCTACCAAGACAGTATATGCACCACAAAGGAATCTACTGAACAAGTTCAGATGTGCACACCATGAAAAGATCTGCCTCATGTACAATCAACAGCATCAGTGGTACAAAGCTGCAAGTGATCAACAGTTTGCGCAGTGTTCGGATATCAATGAAAATCTTTGCAGGCAACATATCCACCTCAGGATCATTTGTGTTCTTTTTAACAGTGAAGCTGAAGTTTCATATGAATCAACAAAAAATACAGATTCTTACTAGCAGAAGTTGAATGAGCTTGCATATAAGAAAAGATTGTTATTTTTCAATCATACAACACTGACAAAACAAGCATCCTTTATTCCACTCCATCCCAAGTTTTATTACCCGGTAAGCAACAGTAAAAAGTCAGTGCCTTGTCACAGGTATTGTAAGTTTTAATATTCTGATGGAAAAATGCCACTTTGCAAGCATAGTGAGGGATCAGTATTTGAAAGAAAAGTTAAGTACATATTACAAACATTATAAGGCACGTTCATCTGGTTGCAGTGCATCAATGCAAAAGCCACTCATACACTGAAAGATGCCTAAGCTGCAACAGTGTCTCTAAGGCCATGATTCTGTAAAGGTTTGGTATAAAGATAAGATTTTCAAGTTATGGTATTCTTATCATAACATTAGCTTATTTGTCACATAGCAAAGAAATTTATCATCTACATAAAAATTAAGGCTCTAGCTGTGACTAACAATGAACTTGCACACCCTCCCAAGTCAAAGGTAGCTCCTTTATTTAATCACTCATCCATGATTCCATCATCGTAAAATACGCCTCTGCTGCTAAAGGTGTTTGGATGAGAATCTGGTTGTCTACAGATTCACTGAAGTTGCTAAGAAAGAAAGTCAAAACATCCAAGGGAGAACTTCTGATAATACTAGTTTAAACATATTATCTGATACTGGTATAATATTGGGTGCAGAGACAGGAAAAAGGACGAATTTTCATCAGGGAATTTACTGGTAATATCAGAAAGAAAGGGAGTTTGGAAAAATGTCCACAACTGACTGGGACTGGAGAAAAGTGGTCAGTCACAGCAAATCATTACCAACAACCACTGTCATCGTTAAGTTTTCCCACTAGGTGAGATTGATAACAGATGATAATTAATGTATGAAAATTTTTTATCAATGAAAATATTTTAAAACACTATTTCTGTAAGAGTAACATATCAGCATATAACAAGAATTGAGATTTTTTTCTTTTAACATTAATTCTAGACTATTTCTTGAGACTCCTGTCACTTTCGAATTCTTTCTTCCAAACATATGGGCCAATATGTTACATAGGATGCCTGGCTTCAGCAAAGCACCTCAATGTTTTGCTGCTTACTTAAGCACCTCGCACTATCCTCGGCAACCCTTTCAAATTACTTCTAGGGTCTCAGAGTTAATGTCACCTATAAGCAATGCTTCATAAACTACATATAATACAGCCTCTGCAATGAAAAACACATTACAGCTCTATACATCACAGTAGTACAATAACATAATTTTTCAAGGTAAATACTGACCCTAGTAACGTATATTTGACTAGAATAATAGCCTTGTGATAAAATTCTGGTAATTAATTTAAAAATCTTGGGTATATCCTATAAATAACAAATGAAATATGCAATATCTATTTAAACAACAATGAATGTTAAAGGAATTCCCACTAACATCTGCAAATACTTTAGTTACTCTTATATGATTAAAAAGGGAAATATCAACCTACCTTTAAAATCTAAAAAAAAAATGGAACTGAAAAGGAAAAGGATGAAGACAATAACAAATACAGCCCATGAAGTTATAAATGACAGTCAAGCAGGATACAAGTTATAAAATTTTTCCGGTTAATCATAAGGAGTTCTGGATAATGAGAGAAATGTGGGATGGCAGTGTTAAATATATAGTCATAAAATACAATAGAGGCACACAAGTAGTATGATACAAAAGGGCAATATGTACACACGTAAGGCAAGCTATTTTGCATCAACCCCTAGTCATCGCTGTTACATGCCAAAATAATTAAAAAATCACATTCACTGATGGTACTTCATCTTCAGGGATCGCAAGTTTTAATGCATAGGCTCCTTTAAAGACAATACATCCTCTCCATTCTGAGCTTTAACCCGCCTGAGATTATGAAAAACTGTATGAGCACATACAACATAGTTCATAAGAAACCACCAAACGACAATTAAGGTATAAAAGTTCCTAGAATTACAATGATCAAGTACATAGAAGTAGCAATTCACATACACTTAATGTATATAATACACCTTGCACAGCTTATTTTAGTGGTAGTCATAAAGAAACTGGCGAAAGATGGAAACAATAAATATTCTGACATGAATTAATTAAGAAAGAAACTGAGTAATTTTCACATAATTTTCAAAAACAAATGAATACTGCAAAAGTACGTTTTTCCAGTTAAAGACAATAATGCCTTTGTAAGTGAATGGAAATGCTCAACAACGGATTTGAAAGTGTCTGTAACATGACTTAATGAAGTACGGGATTACGTAATGGTATTGCTTTCACATGTATATTGAATATGCAGTGAAGAGTATCAATCTGATAAAGAACAATTTAAATAGAAAATACATAAAAAACAAAAACCACACAAGAGAATGACTAAGATGATAAATAATATGGAATGAGTGAGGGTTAATCATAATAAAGATATGTTAAATATACATAGAACCTTTAAC
Source organism: Halocaridina rubra (assembly GCA_037179515.1). Classification (NCBI taxonomy): domain Eukaryota; kingdom Metazoa; phylum Arthropoda; class Malacostraca; order Decapoda; family Atyidae; genus Halocaridina; species Halocaridina rubra. The sequence goes on along the minus strand of JAXCGZ010018928.1, from coordinate 60,691 downwards.
ACTCCAAAACCCCCCCACCCAGAAAATAAGCAGGGGAAAAGAGGTAATCACTTCAGCACGTAAGCTGTCCATTTACAAAAGAAGAGTTAAGCAAAGAGCATATGAGAAATAAAAGCATATTTATAGTTTATTTCTACCATTTGAGTAGATATAAAAACACCATGATTTCAGCTTTAAAAATATTGCAGATATGATGTCATTGATGCTCTGCTATATACAGTAATTGACAATTAAAAATGAAGTTCCTATACTAAGCTATCCTCTCTGGCAAGGATATACAATATATACAATTACAGGGGCAAAGGGCACGGATACATGTTTTTATTCTAAAATATTTCTCAAAGGGATTTCATGAACAACTATTGTAAAGTGTCTTCCCATTTCAAATATCAAATAGAGCATAGCAATAATGTAAAAAAAAACGAGTATTTATAAATCTCTCACACCCATATGCCTCTACAGTAAATGATACAGTTCACCTTGTGAAATAGAGATTCTAGTGGAGCTTATATCTGCAATAACAATAAAATCATGATTTTGTATATATAAGGAGAAAAAACTGATTAGATATACAATGGTAAGGCATATTCATATCTGTAATACGTTACATCAAAGCAGGATGACAGATATATTAGGACGACTACATCTCTAATAGCTTCCCTTTTATGAGAAAAAACATTTGGCATGCACTGTGTTTCATTAATTATATCCCATAGGTACATGGTTTAAGGCAGTATGCACACAATCTATTACTGCGTAAAATATGCAGTTGGGAACAGAAACAGGAAACATGCTTACTACTTTCAATTAATGGTAAGTGATTAGGAAAATACAAATATGAAGTTGGGAACAGAAACAGGAAACATGCTTACTACTTTCAATTAATGATAAGTAATTAGGAAAATACTAAGGTATTTTGATACCGATAACTTAAGATATTTTGATACCGATAACTTCAGTAAAACTGTGCATAACTGGCATATCCATATCTTCCTGATGAAACAATTTGCAAAAAAATATTCATCATTCACCACTCGCTTACAGGGAATTAACTTACAATTAAGCTCTCTGTATACATCGGTCAATGGGAAGACACTACACTTCACACAAGATTCTTTGACAAGTTTCAAAACTCTCATGAGCTTTAAGTCATCAAATATAAGTGATCTTATCATAGTGATCAAAACCTACAAAATATACACATAATTCCCAGCAATAACTTATGAATAAGGTAAGTATATCATACAACCATGATTCTTTATGCATATCATAGTAATTTAATCTGTTACAAGCGATCTTTCAGAACCAGGAATCTTATAGTACACTATACTGTATAAATCAAAGTTAACTTGGATCTAATAAGCTCATCTCCGTTCAAGAGACACATATTATGTAGTACTTAAGATTTCTCTTGCTCAATGCTAAAGACATTTAAAATAATATATTACAATTATTATATGAAGTTAGGTAGTCTTCATCCACATATATATATCTACAAAATATGGTAATACCTGTAGCACACATATGATAATCTAGCTTTATATAATTATTAAGGTATGCATAGGCATACAATATTCTATTGATAGTTTATAGTTACTTTCAAGAGAACACACCTTTCTCATAATCCGATAGTTCTCATGGCCCTCATTCTTTATAAAAGAAAAAAGTCTCTCTACATTTCAGGGCATGTAACCAACCCAAATAGCTTTTATGTGGGATATTTTGGGAATTTTTTCTACCCTCAAAGATTGAGCCCACTTCCCTGAAAATATAAGCTGAAAGTAACACATGGAGTAGGAGAGGAAGAGAGCCAATATCTAAGCCAGTGAATGCTGCATGTTGTGATGCTTTGAATTAGGAAGTTTCATGTATATCTTTAAATGATTCTCAGCAAAGGCAAACCCAGTTTGCGCAGAAAGAGAAGAAAATACTTGTCCTGATGGAGCAAAAAACATATACATATGTAAGCTGATGGGAAAATCTTTGATTGAGAAGTATATGAACCATATACCAAACAACACATCAAACAAATATTAACATAATCAAAAGGATGATTTGTAAAACAAGGTAAGCAACACAAAGATGACAGGAAAATTCATGTAAAAAAAGGCAGACATTAGAAAAAATCCTCTTCATCAGAAGTATATCTGTGGGGGTGAGCATGAAACAATCTTTTATAACAAATTTGATATGTTTATAGGAGAGGAACCAAAACTTTAAGTATACGGGGAAGGGAACAAGACAAAACCCTCTTGCATTAAGAGGCAGAAGAACGGTAAAATTGTATACACAACGTCCTTTGCAACAGACATTTATGATTTATTAGGAATGAACAGAAAAAGCTAAGATATGGCAAGCACAGTAAGAAGGAAGAACCATTTTGAAAGAAATGGGAGGATCCAGAGATACACTGTAAACAAATGCGCAAGTGTTTTTAGTGCTTATTATACAATTTACTAACTTAATTATCTATCAACAAATATTTACGCAAGAAAGTCATATGATGAATTTCATATCTATAATAGAAATCAAAGTTTCTTCTCATAATTTAGTTTTCAAGCATTTGATTCCCCTGATACTTTATGAATATTGCCTAACAATATTTAAGAAGCTAAAATGGGCAACCAAATTAGAGAACAGATAGATAGCTAACATTTACTGTTACCTAAAATTTAAACTATAGATAATGTTAAGGGCAATACACATTTTAGAGCCAAGTGAAGCTTTCAGTGCTACCCATCAGAAGGATAAGAAGGAGATGAAATAACATGATGCACCAAATATGAATATTCCATAAAAATTCCAGGCATACGATGACAAAATATCCCTCTCCTACGGAGGGAATGGTAGAAAAATGGTGATTCCATACCCTAAAATGAAGAGTTCTAGAGTGATATACACCTAGTTCTTGGAATAATGCGAAGATAGGCTCTCAGAAGTGACGGGCAATGTGAAAATCACGTAATGTAACGAGTCATTTTCCATGAGAAACAATGATAATGGGCATAGATATGTTTCATAACCGTACATAGACACGCTATGCCAAAGATATAAGATAAGCAAAACATATTTTATAAGTACATAACAAAGCAGAAAGATCTGTAGTTATTTATATTAACATGCAAATAGTGTAGAGTATAAAAGATATACAGATTTACTGTACAGTAAATAAATTAATGCACTCTATTATGCGGTGGGCAACAGGCATACACTGGGACGTGCATGGTGGTGGGGAACACATGACTTAAGCGGTAGAAGAGGAGGGGGAAGTGGGAGAACGAACCTCTATCTGCAAACATTTTTGTTCTTGAATGCTATTTCCCTGATAATATTATATGGCACGTTTGCTTGCTGTTTGTACTTAATGCTTTTTTTTCCATTCTCTCCATAATATCCAATAGCATTAAGCAATAGAAGAGGAGGAGGATGCGGGAGAACGAACCTCTATCTGCAAACGTTTTGCTGCCTCCGTATCAGCTGATGCACTCTCGCACGCTTTCTCCCTGACAATATACAAATCATAACACGAACACAGTTAGAACAAGTGATATATCCATGCAGTATGCTGGGTAGAGAAACACTGAAGGACATGGCAGCATGGTGGAAAAGTACTTCCGAGGCAGTCGATCATTTACCAAAATAAATTTTTTTTTTGGAAATTTTTTTCCATGGGCGTTATTCGAGTCTTTTGCATTTTTTTACTATTATTTTTTGGGGGGCATTATTCCAATTTTGCGGATTTTAAACACGCGTAAAAAGCTAAATAAGTGTACGTGAAATTCACAATAGGAATTCATATCAATGGTCAAACTCATTGCTATCTTGGGGGACGCTCACTGCATGAACATCTCTCAGAAAGTCAAGATTCAAGGGCCAACCGTGAGATAGCGACCCAAATGACTGTTAAAGGATATATTATCAATGAAAGAAGGCAAAGAAACTGAAAGAAAGATAGTAGTGCATACAAAGTCTTATTTCCATAAGATCATCTTCGGAGAAGGAGTAACCCAAAAAGCTTTGCTTAAAGCACATTATAAAGATAGAGTAATAAGCTGACAATAAGAAGCCAATTCAGTGCGTAAAGAGAAAGTTTTCGATGCTACCTGAATGCAATTACAGTATACTGAAGGAGAACAATTGATAGGACTGAGCTCTTTTTTTTCTTATGAGTCATTTCTTTTAATTACATTAAATTCTAATGCATAAAGAGGTTAGGCCCACAATAACGTATAATAAAAAACATGAGGAATGAAATAACACATGATATCCAGGAGAAGAACCGTGACAGGCTGCCAAGAAATCATGAATACCTTAATAAAGACCATGAATGAATACAATATAGCGAAACTGCAGAATGTATTGTTTCTAATTGTATGGAATTTATCATAAGCCTCAAGTTTTCTCATTATTGTGCGAAAATAATTAACAGTGATTGACTAATATCGTGCACAGTTACAGAACTCCATAGAAAGAAAGTGACAAAAGACTGAGAGCTACATTATTCAGTTTTATATAGTTATGCAAAATAAAAATGTGAATGTACAGTATATAACAACTTACTATATTTAGAAAAGGCAGTTAAAATTTACAGCTTTGCAAAGAAGCCCATGACAAGGCTCCACAACTCACATACTCAACAATAATTGCTCATCCTTATTCTAGACTAGGATGCACATGATACATGAGGGAACAATCACTTAAGCATATAGCTTAAATCTTCTTTAATATCTCTATCTAGGTGTTTTTCCAAAAGATAGCTAGAAGTACACACTCCCTGTACGAGATTGAGACCTATTTCATAAATAATTACAACATATGTTCTTAAAAGATTAAAACATTTATTTTATACATTACAAATTTTAAGAGCTGAAAAAAATCTTTTTTATATGAGTTTTTATAATAAACCCCATTCTTTGTAAATAATAACTCGCCTATGTGTGTTTTGAGACCATCTTATCAACAGTGAGCTATGATGATAACTTAGCAGGTAACAAAGTCTTAAGTCATAAGGTAAATTAGCAATGTCAATAAAACAAAACCGAACATTAATAAGCTTCCACAATAAGATCAGCCTTTTAATCCTTGCTCCAATCGTCAAATCCCATCCCAAACACAAAGGCAGTACTAAAAAGAAAAAGAAAAAAAAATTCAATTCTCCTTTGCTTTTGTTGGTTAATTTTTTTCATTTTAACCTGTCATCATAAGAACGATTTCTAACGAGTTCAAGTGGGGATATATTTGCTGTTGCTAAGGCTATTCAGGAAGAATCTTTCAGAATAGCAAAATCTTGTTTGTTGAAATTTGGATGTGAACATCAGTTACTAAATCAGTTCTGCTTCTTTTTTCACATATGTAAGATACTATTTTTACATATACTGTATTTCAAACAGATCACCACATATATATCTTCTAAAATGGGACATCTGAGCACTTACTCACGCATCTGACCTATATACAACTACTGAATAAGCTGCCACTATGTCAATGCCGCTGAGATTTAGTTAGAATTAGAAATTAATCTAAAAGTAAACATTCATTTCCTAACAATCAGCTTATATATTCACACATACCTTCATAGTTTCCTGGTTGTAAAGTAGACCATTCCATGAAACCTAAACAAAGAATATAATGTATACCTCCAAAACTGGGAATATTTTATATTACTGCCTGTGGAGATCAACAAGCAATATATGTAATACTACCATACTAATATGGTTACAATTAAAGAACAAGAGCAATTCCTTGCGTAATATTCTGTGGAAAAAAATATATATACTGTATTTTCATCTTAGCAGAAACAAAATGCAAAAAGCAATCTTAAGTTTAATATACAGATTTCTTAGCACTGGCATCCAACACATAACACTCCACCACAAAGCAGAAAAATATCCTATAGGATAGAACTGTATTAACGTGCTAATTATAACCTAACGGAGGTATAAGTACTTTTGAGGTATACCAAGATAACTTTCAGAATAAGAACATTTTTTCACTGGGATCTCAACATTTTCTTCAAATAACCAAAACATAATCGTCGATAAAAATTAGAAACCTATAACGATTACTCATATTACAATAATCGAAGGTAACACAAATAAAAGCTTAAGTTTTCAAATTATTTAATAGGGATAAACAAAAACAATATACTATAGACCAGGGATGGCAAACCAGTGCACTTGTGCAAGAAGTGGCACATTGCTTGATTTTAAGTGGCATATTATATTTCGGCAATAACAATATAACTCCAGCCTATTCATTCAGAATTAATTAATTATAAATGTTTTGTAGAATAAGTTATCAAAAAGATTCAAACAAATTAACTTGAAATGAATTTCAATGAGAATCCGTCTAAATCTTAAGAATATATGTACTGATTTATTTTTTCCTGCCCATCTTTTAGTGATCCTGTACTAAAACTGTTATATAAGCAAACATTTCCTAAACATAACTCTTTCATTTTGTTGGTGCCATGGGTGGCTGCAGTCCTGCCCATCAACCAGTTAACAAGTGGCATTTATGTAGGTCGTATCTGTTGCACTTTACTTTTTATGAGTAGGTGATGCTGTATTTGAAAATAAAACTTTGACAGTCTGAAGCCAATCAATTTGCTAAGCAAAATGAGGAAAAGTAAATCAGAAAAGGATTTTCATTGTCAATCTAATTAATCATGGGAAAATAAACTTGTATTAACTACAAGTGTGTCTGGAAAGCTGACAAGAATTGCATGCGAGTACAGTATATTCTCTAAAATAAAAGAAGGCGTGATCTTAACAGGCACCATAATAAGCATCATGCTAACATAGAATGAAAACTTGAGTTAGTACCTGGATGTGAGTTACGCAAAGTGTATATAATTAGGAATAAATATAAAATAAAAAGAAAGCAAAAAATATTGTGTTTGTTACATGTTGTATACTCGTAGCTATGACAGAAGTGTCCTACGAAATAGCATCTGAATTCGCTAAAAAACGGGTCTCTCTATTGGAGTAGAAATTACAAAGCCTTGTGTTCAAATATTTGCATGGTGACTTGATGTTAAATTAGTTAAACATAAAGTAAAACTCACTTGGTCAGAGAATAAGTTTCCAGACATAAGAGAACTTTTGCGAGATGTATTGAGCAACTGAAAGATCTTGTTCATGCTTCTACTTTCTTTGCTTTGACTCTGGATGAAGCTACGGACATAAGTGCTGTAGCTTACTTAAACATCACCTTAAGAGGAATTGATGATAATTTTAACCATCAGAAGAGCTTTTCAGTATGGTATCATTTCATGGAAATACAAAAGGATCAGATATAGTTGACAAAGTCATGTTTTTAAACTGCATCTAAATACTGTACTGACAATGAACACAACACCGTCAATGATAGGTGAAGCAGTAGGGACTGGAACTCTGCTTGTAAACATTTCTTGTTACCCTAAATTAAAATATCACAGCATCGTATATATCGCCACTCTGTGGAAACACTTTAAATTTATAACACGTGATGCTAACAGTTGTCAAGTGTGTGAATAAAATTAGGGCAAGTGCATTAAAGAGAGGAGAACTTCTAAAATACTCTGAATTTACAGAATACAGGGTACTGTACTGGGAATTGTTGGATCGAGAGTATGGAGATCTCATTCTTCACTGTGAGATGTGCTGCCTTTTCAGAGGACAAGTTCTCTGTAGGTTTTGGAAACTGAAAAATAGCATTTATAAATTTTTATAAGAGAACATGCTGCCTGAGAAGAGAGCTCTTTCGTGTGATAACAACTAGTTATTTATTTAGAATTTCTACTAGATGTTACATGCCATCTCAATGCTCTAAATATGATATGGCAGGCTAAGGACATATTGCTTCCTGATGTAGTACTTGATATCAGTACATTTAAGACGAACTTAAAACTGTTTACCACTCAATCAGAATATGCGGATTGGAGCCAATTTCCCCATTTCAAAGACCAGAGTGCATGTACAGAAAGTAATCCCATTTGTACAGAATATATACACAAATGAATTCATTACAGGTTATTAGAAAGTCGTTTTGATGATTTTTCTAGTGAAGAAGACCATCCTAGCATTTACAATCTCATTTTTACCTAATGAACAAAACATACTGAATATGTGTAGTAGCACAACAATGGAACTAATTGACATCTAATTAAATTTACTGTCAAAACTGGAGTTTGATGGTCTTTCTCAGATTCAATTGCTTCTATCATGAATTCTGGCAATCATTACCCTATGAATATTTTTAATATCCATAAATATTTGCCTAGAGGTAGATCTGTTGTTCTGTAACAACGTATAGATGAGAACAAGTATTTTCATACATGAAACTGATTAAAAACAAACTGAAGTCAGGATTGACTGACTCAAATTTGAAAAACTTTCAACTTCTCTTAGTAACTCAAAAAATTACAAGCTTGATGAAAGCAATGCAGGTACAGAAGTCTCACTGAGGTAAGTAGTGTTCAACTTTTTCCTGTCTCTATATATTCATATAACAATGATGTACAAGTCTATAATATATTAACACTCATCTATATAAATGGAGACAAGTACCGTATGGACCACTCGAACATAGGCTTTGACAAATTTTGTGCATGGAATACAAAAGGTTGGCCACCCCTGATATAGACTATCTGAAAACTACAAATCAAAAGAGCCCCAGACTTGGTTGCCTAAAACATAAAAAAAAAAAAATTATAGAAAAAATATTTAGTGAACTACTGCTTTCTTAACAATACAATACCAGATCTTTTAATGATATAAAAATACTGGATGAAAGACACTCTGTGTATGAAAAGGTTAGACTTAAATGACAACACTACCACCAACTAAAGCCTTAAACAACATTAACAGTGAGAACAGAATCCCCTTACCTCGGTTGTTAAAGAATCCATAACTGGACATAGGGACACAAGTAATTCATACAGCAGGTTTTTCTACCTTCACAGATTTTTAGCACGAATCCACCAATGACTAATCGATGATTCATTCAATAATTTTTCATTAATCATACTTTTGTATTTTCTCCTAAAGAAAGTAATAAGCTTACTATCTCTAACTTCATTCTTAAGAACAATTCCTAGACCACTTTCCTTTAAATCATTGAGTGAAGAATTATAAATACCTCCATATCAGCACACACAAAAATAAATGAAACAACACGTTTTATTATTCAGTTGCAAAGTATATCAAGTCATAATATAAACTTTCAGAGAAAGAAGAAAGAAATATGGGAAAAGCAAGCAAAACATATGAAAAGATCTTGACCTACTTTGTACTTCAACAGCGATTATAAGAAACCAATGAAATTCTGAATGATATGTAGAGCATAATTTACCCTTTGTAACACAATATGAGGGAAACAAAGACATCATTATCAATTATATCAAAGAGGGTTACAGCGAAACTGAAAAGTACAAATACCCAAGCAAAATAAATTTTTTTCTGCTTTTACATAAAATATATCATCATACAAGGACAATTTGCAACAACAATAAAGGAAAGAAAAAATTGCATAGGGAAATGAATATGGACAGTTCAAGGAAGATGAATGGGTTGTTCAATAATATGGTGTATCAGTTGGCAAAAATAATAATTTAATCTTATGAACAAAACATTGAAAAGTAAAACATACAAAGAAATGTAATACAAAACTGCAAGTTATACCCTTGCTTATGATTTATGGTAGTTTCTAAATTTTAATCCCTTTACTGTACTGCGGTAATTATTTACGAATACTTCAAAAGATATCTGGGAAAGAAGGAAGGTAATGATCTTTGCTAAAGGACTACATCCACTGCCTACTTGTTGATTTGTTAGAGCTTATACACTGGAAAGGAAAACTTCAGAAAAAAAGTATGGGTGTAAGAAACATCTCTGAAAGCAAAATCTCAAGCACTTAGATTAATGTAAATTTTTTTTTTAAATCCATATATATATATATATATATATATATATATATATATATATATATATATATATATATATATATATATATATATATATATATATATATATAAAACAAAAGGAAATATCTTTTCTCTCTACAAATGAAGGAAAAGTTGAGAAAGGAGATGTCCACTAAACATAGAATTCTTTTCTATTCAAGCATGACACCACATTGCTCTGATTCCAACAGATTTGTCACAAGCGTACCAGAAAATCCAAGGTAACGGGACTTAATTACACATCAAACGTAGAATAACAAAGCAGAAAAAAAAAGGACATGCTCCCATGTTAGCTATCTCCTGTTACTTAAAAAGAAAAATATTATAGTCTCTCCCACATTAGCTGCTTTTTCTTATTCACTTATAAAATAATATCCTTTTATGCATGATGCAGTGACCAATAAAGCAAGAAGGGTGGATAAAAATCATAACAATAAAACTGATAAATTTCATGACACTTCTCAGTTCCCTTCTAAAGTCTATTGCCATGTTAAGAGATTCAGGAGGGCAAAGGAGGATGGATATATGAAACTCTATATGAAGCATCATCAACTAACCTATTCTTTGCCAAACTCTCACCCTTCCTTATGTTAAGGATTCTCTTGCACGCTACTCTGCTCATACTGTACATCCTTATCTACAAATTAACCTTTAGACACCAGCTAACCCGCTTTGCAATTTCTCTTACACCATTCTATCATTAATATTCTCTCCAAAAGCAAACCAATTAAGTAGTCTCTGTTCAATTCTCTCCACACACCTTTTATTCTAAAATATCCCTCTGAAAAACTACCTTAGAAAAAAAGCACATATAATAGCTGTGATGAAATAGCAATCTCTTAGTACATAGCTCCCTTTCTTTTCACACTACTTTGCTAAGTTTTGACGGCACTACTTATTGCCACCTTCACGTTATATTAAGACAAAAGGAATTATTACCTTTAATGAATAGTGGTGGTGTTAGAAAGGCACTGTGGTGTGGAGTAAACCTCTCGACCATGGCTGCCCCTTTCAAAAGGATATATGGGAAAGGATTTTGCCCCTCTATGGAGATGGCAATGTAGATGACGCCAGAAGACTCCATTTATTAGTCATCATTTCACTGATTCACAAATCTAAATAATTTCTCCATTTTTATTAGTGATTAACCATGAACTGCTGTAGATATATGCACTGCTTTAATAAAATTTTCTTCCTTTTAGTGAATTGAAGTAATTATTGATTTGATAAAAATGAATAAGGGTTATGGTTGCCGCAGAGATTTAAGAATGAAGATGGCACACAATTGATGCTCACTAATAATAAGAATAATTTGTGTCATAATACACATACTTGGAGTAAGAGAGACTTCACAGAATCTTGAGCACACTAAACTGCAACACTTAACCATTGAATAGGTTAAGCTAAAACTTATGTTGTGGATGAATAAGAGAATTTCTGCCCAATGTGCATCCATCTGGGACATCTCAAATCCTTTACTTTATTTTGCATTGAATGCTGCATGATAAATGGCTGAAAAATATATTATTGCTGCATATTAATTGTAATGTTGGATGGGGAATGGCTCAAAATAATTTGCATACTTCACCAGGTTGACATGGAATTTGCCCCCGTGAATAGCCATAAGACTTAGAATAACGTGAAAGTTAACTATTTTCAATGAAAAAGTGACTTCACGACTACCGAACACTAAGTAACACCTGCTATATATACACAAAGAAAAATATAAATAAATATAACAAATGGAAATTGTCCTAGCACAGTGTTGAAGTTTCAACTTAATAAGCATCAAACTGTTCTATTAAAATACAAATATCAGATATGGCATAAGAGGGGATGGACTACTGTATGCAATTAAGTTATATATATACAATTTTCACAACAATTTGAGGAGCAGTTCCGAAATAATAAGTGTCAAAATTCTTTCCATTCATGAGATTAAAGAAGCATTAAGTATTGTTCAGTTATCTTCAGAGGAAGATCCTGAAAAATGCCTCATAGACACAAATATTATCCTTAACTTCATTAATGTTGAGGTGCTCATTTTATCACAATCCCCCCGAAAAGTAAAGGAAAAATATATATTTTTTTGCATGTCTCCATATTACTTAAAATATATTAATTTTCAAAAGGATCTGGTTAAAAAAAAAAAATTACAGTACTATACAACTTGGAATAATAATTCATACATACAAGGAAGAGAAAGAGTATGCAGAGCATATAGCAAGGCTTCTAAGGGGAAGTCAGTTCTATAAAAACCTAAGTACAGTACTAAATTACTTTCAACCACCAGACAGACAGGAGGTGCATATAAAATTATATTGAAAGAGGGGTAACACCTACTAGAAAGGTAAACTTTTAGGCGATATTCTAGGTACGTCCAATACTATGAACCAAGACTCTTGACATATCCTACAGACAATTCATTATATATGATTTTTCAAGGTCAAGTGGTACAGGTTCAAACTAACCTATCTCTTCAAATGGGAACGGCTTAAGGGGATTAGCCGCTGTCACCATCCATTTTTGCTGTGTTTCTCTGGGAGTAGGTGTCAATGATATGAGTGCCTGAACTATGAACTCATTATATCAAACAGCGAAAGTAACAATAGCAATGGCAGTACCAGCTAAGCTTTACAAACAATTCATACTTCTCATATAAATTCCATTACAAAAGTCTAAAGTTTCAAGCACTGTGACAAAATATCTACATTGTGATGAGTTTCTGAGTGAAGTGGTGGATGTCTATCTATCTTTTGGTGTTTCAGTTCACCATATCTTATAGTACAAAAGTCCCTGAAATACCAAAGGTTTCAAAGCTGCTACTCACATTAATATATATAAAAACCCAAGCTCAGTTATCACATAGAAAGAAAATCTTAATGAACATACTTGCTTCCTGCCCTTGCTACCACATTAAGGCAAAGACAAGCAGTATTATCTAAACCGACATCACTTCAAAAACGCTGTATTATTACAACTGGAGTGAAGACTCATATATAATAAGAAATCAAGACTCACACATTGGTTCCTCCGTACACACAAAGGAGAAATGTGAATTATTAATCAGAAGATCAAAACATTATCATTAAGTTAGGCACATGTAAGCATATAAATGGCTTTCTGGATTAAAAACTTAACTGTACTGACACCTTTCAAGAAAAATAATGGTGAACTTGTGTATAAAACTCAATAAGCCATTTTGTATAGATTAATTCTTATTGTTCTTCTTTCTCCTTGCATTACTTGCTAACTGTTATGAAAATGCAATTACTCCCCCTTTGGTGAGTACCGATATCCAGAGGTAAAAAAATAGTATCATGAGTCTAAAAGTGACTATTTGTGCGTTCTGACTTGAAAGAGCAATAGAGAGCTTGACAGCAAGATAACATATGGGTCAAGCATATATTATAGCCAGTATATTAGACAGGAGTAGGTTCATGTTGAAGTTGAGAGTTCACTGCTGAAATCTATCAAACATTATCGTTAAAAAGAAGCTGCAAATTTTCTAAATGCCTTTACAATGTAGGAATCAGTTTCATTTGAAAAGTAAAAGCATATTAGTTATCATCATATGTTCTTCCCTATGAACATTGGAAAATATCTTCAATTTCCATCAGTTTCATCCCAAATCAATCTAAGAGAATACAGCAAAATCATATGGCCCAATATAATAATGAAGAGCATTAGATCTGAATGATTGTATATTCAGGCAGCCACAAGCAGCCAAGAGAAGGGTCTGATAGATGAAGTTGATATACCACAGTAAGAGCTAATATGTACAGCCACATGTAAATAATACAAACTTCATTCAGACTGTACAAACACACTAGATGTGATTCTTAGCTATGAATCATATTTTGTACATCTGCAAATTTCTATGCTTTATGTAGCCTGTGCATAGGATACTGTGATTCACACAAGTAGCAGCATTTTTTTCTATTTTCAAACACATGCAAGAACTGTTCAAGCAGCAATGCAACTCCTGAAAGCCAATTCCTGAAAAGGCAACATCCCCCCCCTCAGCGAGATAAGGAACTTTGAGAACTGCAATGAGAAAGCTGCTCTAAGGAGACCCTGACATATTATACATAAATTGCAATTTCCTACAATCCTTGGAGTTGTGGAGATCAAGGTGGTCTGCACGGTCGGCTGTGCAAGGGTGGCTGGTGGGAGATGACGAATATTCGCGTGACACAACGCACAAAAACTCCGTGTGATCATCACTTCCATAGCTGTACTGTGATCCAATGTTGATCAGCTGTAATAAGAGAAAGTAAAAATGCTGGTATAAATTAACTGCTTAAAAATGGGTGCAAAAAATATCAAGAAAACTATAGAGTATATTGTCTTAGCATCATAGTATGTAAAATTCAAACTTAAAATCATTAATCTCTTGTTGGTAAAAGAGGTGGATTATCTATAAAAAAAATTTAAAACTTTCTTAATATCTTGTTTTGACATTATTATTAAGGATAAAATATTTCCATAGGAACACATTCACAGCACAATCAGATACTAGAATCATATAGAATTATTCCACTCCAGGCAATAGTGTGTTTAAAAGGATACATGAAATTTACTCATAACACTTGCTATATCATAAATAAAATCATGGGCATCTGTTATATAGAAGAATACAACACAATTAAACTAAGAATGCCTAATCTGATGATTTAAGTATTGTTCCTTATCAAATATTAAACAGACTAGCCACAACGGATGAGTACAAATTATATTGACAGAGCAACTGATATTATGTTTCACCTGCTCAAACTTCCACCCATCAGACATGGTGGATACAAGCTGCGTGAGTTCGTTTTCATGACACTGTAGGACTCTATACATGTGTTTCTTTCCAGATTTGGGTGGCCTATTGTCCCGCTGATTAATCCTCTCTTTGCATAGCTTTATCAATTCTGTGATATTGTAAAATTCTGCCTCCTCCAAAACACCTGGAAAGTAAATACCTCAAGCATTTTTTTATTCCAAAATTGGCGTCATACCACATTGAGACACACAGAATGGCCAACACAGTAATATGAGCATTGGATACCTGAGCTTTACCATACCATGCCTGTTCTGATATCTATTAGTCATCATGTGGCAAAAAGAAAATATTCTATCACTCATCATGTGGCAAGCAGAAAATATTCAAAGTTGTCTTATACGAAAAACATTGCCTCCTACAACATTTAGGACTTTTAGTGCTATATTCTTATTCACTCACCATTTGCAATATCCAAATTAATCACGTACTACAATATTCAGGGCATAAAGGGGCAAAATTCTTTCTGTTTAAGTCTCTGAGACCTATGACAGACTAATCTATTTTAATAACTTTGCATGAGGAAACTAATTAATATAAGTAAAAACAGGGCACAAAGGAACATCATAATAACTAAAAGGAGATACAATATCATACTAAAACCTTTTCACCGATAACTATGAGCCGTTTAGGCAATAAATTTCTAAGGATAACAAACAGTACTAATTTCTTCAAAAAACCGAAATTGAAGAAGATTGACACTGACTTCTAATACAGCATTTCCACTGGACATGTGGCACTTAATAAATGTAGAAATATATATTACTCTTAGAAGTCAACATTTACAAGAAATAATTATGCAAGTAGAAGATTATTGGAGAATATGAGAATATAATTTATTTTCTAGATGCTATATGATAGCCTTTCTCTAAGCAATAGCTTGCTAATGCAGCTACATTTACTTAGTATTAGTGGAACCAATTATATATATTACTGAATGAGTACAAGGCTTGGAAGATATAAAGCAAAGTAAAATTTCCTAATAGCTAATCTCTCTCTCTCTCTCTCTCTCTCTCTCTCTCTCTCTCTCTCTCTCTCTCTCTCTCTCTCTCTCTCTCTCTCTATATATATATATATATATATATATATATATATATATATATATATATATATATATATATATATATATATAATATATATATATATATATATATATATATATATCTATAAATATATATATATATATATATATATATATATATATATATATATATATATATATATATATATATATATATATGTTCTCAAGATGAAGGGAAGAACCTTTATGAATATATTTCTGGTACTGCATGCTCAAAACCTTCAAAAACTCTACCCCATCAATGACATAATAAAAAATAAAATAACAATAATACTGAACATCTTTGAACGTTATTCAACACTTACCTTCTTCTGAAATGTCTTTATTTAATACTAACTTCCCATGTCGTAAATAGTTTAGAACCGGACCAAAGTATATAGGGTCTCTGTCGATTAAATAGGCACCAGTATCATCCTGAAAATCAGGATATCAAAATAAAACAATGTTTTTTCAAGTAAATGACAAAAATAATCTCAGTAGCAACACATCTTGAACCTATTACCATTCACCCAAACGGGTAGAATAAAACTGGTGACCTGACAAAAAGGATGTCCTAACATTTTGCAAATAAAAATCTCTAATACACTACGAAAATGCATGGCTAATTTTTGCTCTAGGCCACATTTTCCATTTCAAAGGAAAATAAGTGGTAATATTCAGGTTAAGTGTGCTTTCACGACTTTTCAACAGCTTGGTAGAAAAATCACCTGTCTCCCACCCAGAGGGTCCTCAGTTCATTTCCCTAAGGCCTCTTCTACATCAAATTTACCTTGGGATAAAAGAGGGTCATGGCATTTTGTATATGGCAGTAGCCTCTGTCAACTCAGCAGGCTATATAACTACATCAATGGAGATGTATAGGGTCCATAGGGATCAGCAAATGTGATTGAAAAAAATTACTGTTTATTGATTTTTTGATAACTAACTCTCTACTTACAAAGCTAATCTTAAATCAATCAAGAAAACGTAAATAATACTGTCAATTCCACATCCTAATACACATCTAATTTATAAACTCTGAATGAATAAGGCAGATGAAAACCCAGATTGTTTGAAAAGCCATTACAGTCACCAAACCCATTAAGCCTTGCTTATTCCATTTCCTGTCACTCCACAGCAGTCAGGCAAGAGGTTAGTTCTACTAGTAAAGTGATAATTTCGTAAAATTATTCCAAACTGCAATTAGAAAATTACATTACAGTGTGCTTCTTGTTCATCTCCTGGTATGTGCAGATCACATATCTCAACTAAACTGCTAAAAAGAATGGGGACAAAAGAGGAAACCTTCCTGAGAACTTAATTCTTGAACAAGATGCTTATAAAGCATTAAAAATCTAATACTCCGCCCAAATAAATAACAAACAACATCAAAGCAGAGGAAATTTAAGCACGCAGCTGCAAGTCATTTGGCATCCGCAGCAAATAAAAGATAAAAGAAAATGACTCCCCAGGGAAAGAAAAGAATGCAATTTTTTTTTTTGTAGAAATGAGTAAAAGTAAAGAATGTGTCCAATGAAACTGGAATATCACAATAAATATTACTGGTATCTGATACAAGATTCATACACGAGCACACAAGTGGCAACACCTTAGATTCAAATGCATCCTGGCAATGTCTTCAACTGTTGCTGCGAGAAAATAACCGAGAATGCAATGAACAGCAACTCTTTCGTTTAACTCTTCATGGTGTATGATGTGCTTGAAAGCAAAAACAATATACATACACCTTTCGATTTAACAGATTTTGGATTTAGACAACAAAATCTGGACCAGCAGATTTAGTATTTTTCAGTTGTGGAAAAAGAAAGAGAGAGAGAGAGAGAGAGAGAGAGAGAGAGAGAGAGAGAGAGAGAGAGAGAGAGAGAGAGAGAGAGAGAGAGGAGAGAGAGAGAGAGAGAGAGAGAGAGAGAGAGAGAGAGAGAGAGAGAGAGAGAGAGAGAGAGAGAGAGAGAGAGAGAGAGAGAGAGAGAGAGAGAGAGAGAGAGAGAGAGGAGAGAGAGAGAGAGAGAGAGAGAGAGAGAGAGAGAGAGAGAGAGAGAGAGAGAGAGAGAGAGAGAGAGAGAGAGTAATAATAATAATAATAATAAACCTTTATTTCCAAAGTACATTGGGTATTCAAATAAGATACATATATATTCCAGATAGACATCTGTGGTGTACGATATAGACATACTAAAACAAACAAATCATAAAGATGAGTGTACCATTAAAAATTACAAGTAAAATCTTCCTTTAAGAGTAACTTCTTAAGATTATATTTAAAAGTATACACTGAACCAGCATTTTTTAGTTCTCTGGGAAGCTGATTATATAAATGAGGTCCACGAATGTTTATATCTCTTGAGCCAATATCAGTTTTAGACCTTCGTACTAATAAATCTTCCCCTTGACGGGTAGTTAACCCGGTAACTGAGCTTACTGTAGAAAAATTATACAAGCAATCAGGAAGATTGTTTCTTAGTATATTAAAAACAAAGGTACATATATCAAAAACATATTTATCTCTAATCTTTATCCATTCTAGATCTTTTAAAACAGGAGAGATGTGCTCGTATTTTCTTACATTGCCAACAGCCACTCGTGCTGCAAAGTTTTGTAACTTTTGTATTCTTTGTAATTGAGTCTTATTTGTACATCCCCAAACTTTGAGACAGTAATTAATTAAACTCATAGCTAAGGACTGGACAATTATTATACGAGTTGATGTTTCAAATGAGTCTTTTACCCTATTTAGATATATTAGAGTACCCATTACTTTTTTATAAATTTCATCTATATGCATTTCAAAATTCATGTAACGGTCAAAATAGACACCTAGGTTCTTTACCGAGTTCATTGGCTTAATGATATTACCGTTAAAATTTATATGAAGATTGTCATCAACTTCTGATAATAATTGTCTGGATCCGATAAGAATAGATTGGGTTTTAGTTTCATTAAGTAACAGACCATTTTTTAGAAAATAACGTTTAGCCATATACAAAATTTCTTCTGCTCTACGAATAATATTTTCTAAATCATTAATTTCTCCTTCAATTAAGATTTGAGTATCGTCAGCATATTGAATGACATAACAGTTAGGTAAATATTTTACTAGATCGTTTACATATATTAGAAAAAGTATAGGTCCTAGGATCGATCCCTGAGGGACCCCAAACAATACCTTCTTGCGACTTGAAACTACATCTTTTATTCTGACTGACTGGTAGCGGTTTTTTAAATAGTTCTCGAACCAGCTTGGGTCAATGTTCATTTTTTTGCATTTTTCTAATAAAATAGTATGGTTAACACTATCAAAAGCTTTAGAAAGATCGAGTAGTAGTAGCAATGATATTTTCTTATTATCTATATTTTTGTATATTTCATCTGATATTTTCAATAAGGCAGTTTCAGTTGATAATTTTGGCCTAAAACCGTGTTGACTTTTTGCAATAAGTTTATTTTTTTCAAGAAACTCACTTAACTGATTTGCAACAATCTTTTCAAGTATCTTTGATAAAATTGGTAGTAAAGAGATTGGTCTATAGTTAGAGACGTCGTCAGGATTTCCATTTTTAAAACCAGGAATTACATGGGGATTTTTCCATAAATCTGGGTAAATATTGGTAACTATGGAAGTATTGATTATTACCGTCAGATAATATGCTATTACAAATAATGAATCTCTAATAAAACGAAAACAAATTCCATCTGATCCATATGCATTAGAGTCTTTCAGATTTTTTATTACTAAGATTACTGTATTACAATCTACTGTAGTAGGGTTAAAGACATCATTACTTCTATTGAATGCACTATGTTCTTCCAAATTAACATTATTATTATTATTACTACCATCATCACTATTATCATTACCATTACTACCACCATCATTATTATTTACACCATTATCAACATTACTATTATTATTACTACTACCATCATCATTATTATTACCACCATTACTATTATTGATTTCATTTATTATTTCTTTTTTTGTTTTTTCAAAGTTTTTTTTCCCCACTTCAGCGAAAAAATTATTGAACTCTTCTGCTTTAGCAGAAAATGAATATATCTCATGTATGTATCATTATTATTATCCCATAAAAAGTTGCTTGGCTATGATCATTCTACATTAACTTATGTAGTGTTTCGCATTAGATCGTTAGATCTGGTTACCCAGTTGAATCGTCAGTGGTTAGCTACTCCCCTCCCAAAGCTTTTCTTGCAGACCTCTGAGAATTCTTAATTATTCATTTCATTGTCTTAACACTTATTCATGTGAACAAAAAGTATGATAGTTGTACATTTGGAAATTAGAAGCACCATTGGCAACAGGAATTGCCTGAATTTTTCTTTTATGAGTTATTGTTGTGTGACATTTAACCGATGGTAGCACAAAGAACTTTTGATTTTTAATTTCTCTCTTCCATATCGTACATATCATCATTACTATTATTCTTATTATTCTTTCTCTCTCACTCTCTTATATCATATGTACATGTATTATTAATATAATTATTATCATTACTGTTGTTGCTGCTATTGTAAGACAATGAACTGACAGTAGCACAAAGAGCTTTGCATTTCTCTCTCCCTCTCCCTTACATCATATGTATCATTATTATTATTATTAATGTTGTTGTAAGACAATGAACTGACGGTAGCACAGAGAACTTTTCAATTCTATCTCTCTCAAAAATAAATATGTTGAATTTATTATCTTAACAATGCGCAGGTATTTTACATTTTCACATTGGATGTTGTTCTAGATGGAAAGTATTATTCTCTTCTTTTCATAATGTTTCCTGGCGGAAACAACAAACAATCAGAATTACGATACAGAGGCCCAGCCCCCTACTAGTCCATTAAATCGAGGGTCGAGTGTAAATTATTTTTTTTTTTAAATAGCAAGCAACTCACTTTCAAATGATAGCAAGAGATAGCCAAACACACAATATCTGAGATAAGTATTACTAAAACGTTCAACACTTATAGAAAAACGTATGCTAAACAGACATCACTCTTATAAACTGTGAGGTGGGTTAGGAGGTTATTTCTTAAATTCTTTATTTATTTTTTCAGTTTATAAGAACAATGGGTACCAAACATCCCAGTGATGGCAAGAGCAAGCCTAGATACCAATATCCATGATAGATTATGACAAAGAGGGCTACAAGAGCTATTTAAAAACAGCCAAAATACACCGTGATATGGGATAAATACTCTTTCACTCTTTATTTATTTGTGCTAATTCATGAAAATAGCTCATAACAAACATCAAGGAGACTGCAAGCAAGAGCCTGACCACCAACATTTGCTAAATATTGATAAAAGGGTCAAAATTTATGGCATCCCAAATATGGTAAAGACTGCTTCACTATAGCTCAGCTCTATTCTGGACGTTAGATGTATGTGAAATCCCCAGGCCTTGTCTGAAGTGTCAGTGAAGATATTGTAAGTGGGCCGTGGAACTTGTGCTGGTGCTTTCATGTAAAGTTTCTGCAGCTGCCCATTTTCACAAAACTGAGTAGATTCTTCAGGGTAGATACTTTCTAGTCTCAAAGGGTGCTTTTTAGCTGACTGAATGAGGAATATATCAATTTCATTTAGGTTAGTTTTCACAATAGAGTCTACTATGGATACATATTGGAGTTTCACCATTACCATCTACATTTCCCTTTTGGAGTTTCTTAGCATTCTTTGCAGATATCTTAGTAGCCTCTATATGTGCTGCTGTTTCAAATAGAGAAGGCTTATTATATTGTTAAACAGGTCCCAATGGATACCCATGCAATTGAAGGTTCTGGTGAATAGAATATATGACCTCTCGTACTTGAACAGGAACCCTTTTTTTCTTTAGTTTCCACAAAATCTATTTTTAGTAACACTGCAAAATGTTTCCAATATGCCTTAAACAAGCCAAAAACTTTACTAAAGCTATTGGAAGATGACTTTAGAGACATCTGATATGTCTTTGAGGCTATGTTGAGGTAATACGGGAAGATCTGAAAGCAAAACTTTGTGGTTACCATTCTGAAGGCCAGGAATGACACAAAGTACTTTAGATACTGAGATGTGCAATTATGTGTTGTGTAGATTGATGGTAGTGGTCCAAGCATTCCTTGGGACACATCTGCCTTAAGTCCTCTCTTGTCAATATCCTGGACTTCCTGCATGGTATGTTTCTACTGAGAGCTAACATTCCTAGGATAACTCTTGGTATCACTGAATGACTCTTTTGCACGGTAAAGTAGTGGCTTTGAAGTCTGAAGGAATGAACTTTCTTCATTGCTCCTGCTATTATCATCTCCTCAATACATTTTTCCAGAATAGGTGACATGTGTTGAACAAGTCTCTACAACAGGTGGGTGGAGGGGTAATTTCCTCCATTTCCAGATTAGGCATTTGTTAATTAGATGGTAAGCCTAAGGGCATAATCTTCAATTCTTCTTGAATGCCCTCAGACAGCCCCCTGCTACTTGATAATCATTATATCCTCCTGACAAATCAGTTGACAGGTCGATCCCTGTATCTTTCATTGGAGGCTAAATCATCCTCTCAATATAATGAATATCACATCCAGAGGGAGGCATCCGATGTGAATCCTTCCTTAACTGATTAACGAATGTTGTGAGGGTCTTTTGGTATAGAGCGAGGCGTAAATTTTAAGATCAGGAGGCACCTAACCTGTTAACTAGGGATGGGGAATTCTGCTATACAGAACTTTGGAATCATACGGTAACCCAAGAGGGATGCCAGGGATATCCCAATTATAGGCATTTCTCTGCCCATTTTTTTTTAAAGGTGTTCCTACTTCGCGGAAATTCACATATCGCGGCCGGTCCCGGAACCGAACCCCCGCGATAAACGAGGGATATATATATATGTATGTATGTATGTATGTATGTATGTATGTATGTATGTATTTATATATATATATATATATATATATATATATATATATATATATATATATATATATATATATATATATATATATATATATATATATATATTATATATATATATATATATATATATATATATATATATATATATATATATGAACCCTTGACTTGACTTTGAGGCGTCAGGTCGAGGATTCGCGCCCCGTCACAGTCTGAGGTTAGCAAGGGCATGCACTCAGGGTAAGGATTACATCTGCCAAAACAAGTCCTTCGCAAGAAGGCAACCGTCCTAGCCCTTGGTAGAAAAGGGAATCCGTGACGTAAAACCGGAACAACAATACTGTGTATATATATATATATATATATATATATATATATATATATATATATATATATATATATATATATATATATATATATATATATATATATATATATATATATATATATATATATATATATATATATATATATATATAAACTCCCCTACTTACGTATGAGTTAGGTTCCAGAAGTTCGTTCGAAAGATGTGCTTAGGTAAAAAAAAAGTACTGCACAGTACATAAGCTCCCCTATTTAAGAACAACCAAATTACAAATAAACACTTATCCATTATCTACCCAAGTATTAATTACTGTACTGTACTGTATTATTACATTCTTGATACTGTACTAAATTTCATTAATACTGTATACTTTTATGCTTCATGTAGTAGTTAAGTGTCTTCAGCTTAAGTACTGTACAGTACTGCACAGTGCTGTATTTTACCTAAACACAACTTACGAACAATTCTAGTTACTGTGGAGTGTCTGTACGTACATATGCATTACTGTACAGTACTTAAGCAAAAGACACTTAACTACTACATAAAACAAAGTACTGTATACAGTATTAATGAATTTTAATATAGTAATAATAATGCATTATTACAGAACAGTACAGTTATACATACATTAATATTTGGGTAGAGAATGGGTAGGCTTTTGATCGCATCTGCGAATGTTCGTAACTTGATTGTTAGGGAGTATGGGAGCGACTGTATATCAACAGAGGTCAGCTACGAAGGAAAAATGAAACAATGGAGTGCTCTGAATATGAACCAAAATACAGTCTGAAAAATCTCAGCTCTTCGTTGTTAAATTTTCCTTCATAGATGACCTCTATTCATCTGTTTACATGTTCATATATTCATAGAATTTAGATGGACAGAAAAACAAGACCCACACGCACACGTTCATATTTTCGTAATATTTACACACGCACACATATGCTCCTCTTAACAGCCTGCTGAATATAATCTATCTGTATTTATGTCCTTGACCACAGTATGAAAAGAAAAACATAATTTCCTAAGAAGTATAGCAGATATATGTAATTGTGAGTTGGAATCCCATCAGGGTACATGCCAAGGGCTTAAAGTAATAATATAGGTAAAAGGTAAATGTTCCTGGCAAAAAAGCAAATACAGTACATGCCCAGATGTTCATACACAATACATGTACGTACTTGAAGGCTATGACAAATAGCTAGTTTTTTAATTTGATGTATAATTTGTATTCTTAATATTTTAAATTTCTCTAATAAAAATAGTATAATGTGCAACACTTTCTGCATCATCATTTGTATAATTTTGTCTGCTCACGTGAAAATCCAACAACATCTGGCCGCTAAACAGAGATATTTTGTCCAAAGTTGCGAAGATATAAAATTCTACACCCTGGCAATACTCTTTTATTTTTCTGTAAATAACGTGATGATACGTATGTCATATATGTACTCATCTGTATACATATACAGTATACATTTATTACTTTACAGTACAGACGTTCCCCTATTTTCGAACCGAGTTACGAACAAAAATCTACCCTTTATCTACCATGTATTAATGTATGTAGCACTGTACTGCATTATTATTTTATTGCTACTGTATTAAAATTATCTAATACCGAATACTTTATGTTCTATATAGTAGATGAGTGTCCTTAGCCAAAGTACTGTACAGTACTGCATATGTATGTACTGTAGAGTACTTTTTTTTTTTACCTTAAAATAACTAACAAACAATTCTACTTATGAACAGACTATTAGAGCCTAACTTGTTTGTAAGTAGAAGAATTTCTGTATTTACAAAATAATACAGTATTGAAAGGGCATAGAATTTTATTTCTCACTGTTCACGACTGAGCGGGGAAAAAAAAAAAAATCTATGTGTAATTGCCAGATGTGGTTGGATTTCCATGTGTTGTATAAAGAATGGAGCAACGCTGCCTTCAAACTAGAACTCTTGCGCTTTTAAATATTTACTTGTCTCACAACAGGTGAAGTTGATGATCTGCTTATTATTAATTTGTGTGCATTCTGAATAAAAATATAGTGCATAGAATAACCAAAAATATTTACTGCATTTCCAGGCATTTAAGATGCACTACATTTTGTGTATAATAATAATAATAATAATAATAATAAAAAACACGCACACACACACACCTATGCTAGGCCCACAAACTAGTAGTCTATGTCATAGGATGAGTAAAACAGAGACAGTCAACACATGAAGTAATATTACAACTAATGTTCTTTTACTTATAGCATCCCATTAACTGAGAAGTTAATTATTATATTGTATGTGGTAACCCTATTCTAAGATCGATAAAATGGTCAGTTGAATCATATATTTTCATAACCAGATTATCAACATCCACATTTGAAACATGACTTATGATAGGCAGAGATACCACAAGGAATGTAAACTGCCATACACAAGCTCTAAGAAAGGTAAAAAGATTCAAATGTAAGAGCTTTCTGAAGCCAGGATTAAGCAGTTCTGATATAAGTCCATATGGGAAACGAATGTCTCTGTGTGAACCAAAAGGTCATGCTAGCCAGAGCCATCTATAAGGTCACTGATATTAGCATGAAGGCCTCTGATATTATTTTACAATTTCGAAATGGATGTAATTTTGTGCACATAGGGTCAGGATAAAACTAAACATCACCAAACAATATTAATAATAAAAAAAAATAAAACACACACAGCTAAGTAAAGACAGTTCAAAAGGTAACATTACAAAAAAAAATAAACTTAATAAAAACAACTATATATATATATATATATATATATATATATATATATATATATATATATATATATATATATATATATATATATATATATATATATAGAGGAGCTAAAAAAAAAAAAAAAAAAAAAAAAAAAAAAAATATATATATATATATATATATATATATATATATATATATATATATATATATATATATATATATATATATATATATATATATATATATATATATATATATATATATTTTTTTAAGTGTTAGAAGTAACTGATCATCACAGAGGAGCTGACACACCATTTAAGGCAATGCTACCTCCTGGATTTCCATGTCAGCTGGAGGAAGGAGAATCAAGATGGGTTTGGAAAAGAAACAAAAAGTTAAAAGAAAAAGTTACAGAAAAGAAGGCATACTTGCATTGCTTTAGGCTAATTTGTGTTTTGTGTCTCATAATAATAATAATAATAATAATAACAATAATAATGAAGACCCCATATATAATACACACTTTCTATACAGAACGTATTTAATATTGGGGTATACCTAAGGATAACTGAATCCCTCTTTCAAATATAAAAAGTACTTTACACTGTCACACTGGATGTTGACCTTGATGAAACAATTGATTAAAAGTATTATTCTTCTTTTCATAATGTAATTGATGCCACTAAAGAACCCCTGACGGAAACAACGAGCAATCGGATTTAATAGGCTGATTCCCCCCCCCCCCTATCAGTCTATTAAATCGAGGGGTGTGTTTGTATATATATATATATATATATATATATATATATATATATATATATATATATATATATATATATATATATATATATATATATATATATATATATATATATATATATATATATATACACACACAATTTAAGCAGCCAAATGAATCACCACTACCTCGCATAAGTCAAAGTTGGAACATATTCAAAATCTTTACATAAAAGTGCCAATATTTTGCACAGTACCTATTCGTAACCTCCTACATACTTTACATTATACACAGATTACAAAGTGAGCCTACACTTTTCCTGATGCAATCTAAATTTATATAAAAAAAAGGAGTTGATATAATGTATTTTTAAAGGATAAATGTTCTTGATTTTTACTTTTTCCTATTAAATTCTGATGGTACATGTTAGAAATAGCATAACTAAAACTTGTGTAAGAAGCAGGACAACTGTTTTTCAATTAGTTTTTTAAAGAAAAATATAAGATATGCAGTATATTAAGGATAATTTTTCTGTGAAACTAAAACAAATGTTTTCTTAAACATATTCATAATGCTGAGATTTCTTGTTCTCTGTCAGGCGTCTACTACTCCTCAAACTATATTATCAGGTATTTAGCAAATAAATAACTCGGCTTTTATTCTAGCAAACAACTGCCAGTCATTACTGGTATCCTCCAAGATCTATTACTGCCCAAGTTTGCATTTATTGTGAGGTTAACTAAACTGCACTATGACAACATTTTGCAATTTCACGAGAATTTTCAGTTCTTCTATTAAGGAGTGTGGCTAAAATCACAAAAGAACGACAAACATCTACAATCTTCCTAACCTTTAAGCAGCTACCATGAGGTTCCTGTGCATGAACGAAGAGTCAAAAGTCAGAGAATAATATTGAAATTCCAAGCATACAACACATGATGATGCCACTGACAGAAGTTTGACAGAAAACGGTAAAGGTCCAGTATAACTCCGGTGCCTTAATTCTACCCTCCTCAATAAAGTAAACTTACTTCGCACTGGCATATTTGTACCAACCTAACCTAAGGTTAGGTTAGTACAAATATGCCAATGCGAAGTAACTTGACCTTACTGAGGAGGGTAGAATTAAGGCGCCGGAGTTATACTGGACCTTTTCCCAGAAAACTATAAATTTAATACTTGCTTTCAAAAATAATGTCAGCAAAATTAAGAAAATTCAAAATGGCAAACAAAACACTCAGCAATGCACCATATGACATAACAGGGCTTTATCCTCCATGTCTACACGATTATATATTCAGAACTTGATATGGAAACAAAAACAAATATAAGGAAGAATTATGGCAATTCTTACTTACAGGGAAGAATAAGATTTCAGCAATATAGTAATGTGGGGTTGTTAGGTTAGGAATCTGCCTATGCAAATGAAGCATCATTTCTCTTCACAGCCTGGCGACCTCAAACTTAATAAGTCCACCTAACCTAACCTAACAAGCATGAAGACATCACGTACGGCAATACTGACAAAAATTACAGACAGAATAAAAATTCTCATTACTAACCAAGTCAGTGTGAAGTTCGGGGTCTTCTTGCACTAGTCGACATAAGAAAGAATTGGGGTCTCGGCACAAAGTGGTTCTAGTCGTAAGAAAATGAGTTCCTCCTACGTTCAATTTTATCCATTCTCTTCGTCTCGAAGAGCCAGGAAGAACACAATGAACATCGCCATTCTCCTTTTCTAATCTACGAGGAGGAGAGGCCGCCATGTTGGAGTACTGTAAACATTACATGCTACAAGGGGGAGCTTTTCGTTGGGATAGAAACAACAACTACTTTCTTCTCATCTACGATGCAAAATCGTATTTTATATATATATATATATATTATATATATATATATATATATATATATATATATATATATATATATATATATATATATATATATATATCTATATCTATCTATCTATCTATATATATATATATATATATATATATATATATATATAACCAAATAGCACATTACATATGTGAAAACATGAATCATTCTTTTACCCCGACCGGGACTCGAACCTAGGACTTATGATTACTAAGTCAAGGCGCTACCACTACACCACAGAAGGTTAAAAGGAATCCAACCTTATAGCTTATATCTGCTATACTTAGGAATGAACGCATTCTAACTGAATGCCACTATGTTCATATTACAGATTCCCCAACCTCGCTCGTGGCTTCATTTTAGCATTTAATTCAATTCCCAATCTCATTCGGGCCATGAAATAACCAAATAGCACATTACATATGTGAAAACATGAATCATTCTTTTACCCCGACCGGGACTCGAACCTAGGACTTATGATTACTAACTCAAGGCGCTACCACTACACCACAGAAGGTTAAATATATATATATATATATATATATATATATATATATATATATATATATATATATATATATATATATATATATATATATAATGTATGTGTGTGTGTGTGTATATATATATATATATATATATATATATATATATATATATATATATATATATATATATATATATATATATATATATATATATATAATGTATGTGTGTGTGTATATATATATATATATATATATATATATATATATATATATATATATATATATATATATATATATATATATATATATATATATATATATATATATATATATATATATATATATATATATGTTTTCACATATGTAATGTGCTTATTTGATATTTCATGCCCGAATGAGATTGGGAATTGAATTAAATGCTAAAATGAAGCCACGAGTGAGGTTGGGGAATCTGTAATATGAACATAGTGGCATTCAGTTAGAATGCGTTCATTCCTAAGTATAGCAGATATAAGCTATAAGGTTGGATTCCTTTTAACCTTCTGTGGTGTAGTGGTAGCGCCTTGACTTAGTAATCATAAGTCCTAGGTTCGAGTCCCGGTTGGGGTAAAAAATGATTCATGTTTTCACATATGTAATGTGCTTATTTGATATTTCATGCCCGAATGAGATTGGGAATTGAATTAAATGCTAAAATGAAGCCACGAGTGAGGTTGGGGAATCTGTAATATGAACATAGTGGCATTCAGTTAGAATGCGTTCATTCCTAAGTATAACAGATATAAGCTATAAGGTTGGATTCCTTTTAACCTTCTGTGATTACCTAATTGTGATTACCTATTTGTGTTTACGGGAAAGAGCCCAAAGCTCGTATCTTCCCGTCTCTTGATCGGTTTCATTTTATACTTAGTGATACTTATCATACCTGTCCTTAAAACTATGGATTGAGATAGCATTAACTACCTCCTCGCTTAGCCAATTCCAATTATCAACTACTCTGACACTGAAAAAGTATTTCCTTACATCCTGCAAAGAAGTTTTCTTACGAAGCTTCAAACTATGACCTCTAGTTCTAGAGCCAGCCATATCAAAATATCGATCCCTATCCACTCTATCATAACCATGAAGGAATTTAAAGACTGTCACCATATCCCCCCTCACTCTTCTAGCTTCGAGTGATGGTAAGTCTAATTCCCTCAGCCTCTCCTCATAACTGAGGTTCGAGTCCCGGTCGGGGTAAAAAATGATTCATGTTTTCACATATGTAATGTGCTTATTTGATATTTCATGCCCGAATGAGATTGGGAATTGAATTAAATGCTAAAATGAAGCCACGAGTGAGGTTGGGGAATCTGTAATATGAACATAGTGGCATTCAGTTAGAATGCGTTCATTCCTAAGTATAGCAGATATAAGCTATAAGGTTGGATTCCTTTTAACCTTCTGTAGTGTAGTGGTAGCGCCTTGACTTAGTAATCATAAGTCCTAGGTTCAAGTCCCGGTCGGGGTAAAAAATGATTCATGTTTTCACATATGTGATGTGCTTATTTGATGAGATTGGGAATTGAATTAAATGCTAAAATGAAGCCACGAGTGAGGTTGGGGAATCTGTAATATGAACATAGTGGCATTCAGTTAGAATGCGTTCATTCCTAAGTATAGCAGATATAAGCTATAAGGTTGGATTCCTTTTAACCTTCTGTGGTGTAGTGGTAGCGCCTTGACTTAGTAATCATAAGTCCTAGGTTCGAGTCCCGGTCGGGGTAAAAAATGATTCATGTTTTCACATATGTAATGTGCTTATTTGATATATATATATATATATATATATATATATATATATATATATATATATATATATATATATATATATATATATATATATATATATATATATATATATATATATATAATGTGTGTGTGTGTGTATATATATATATATATATATATATATATATATATATATATATATATATATATATATATAATATGTATGTGTGTGTGTGTGATTACCTAATTGTGATTACCTAATTGTGTTTACGGGAAAGAGCCCAAAGCTCGTATCTTCCCGTCTCCTGATCGCTTCCATTTTATACTTAGTGATACTTATCATACCTGTCCTTAAAACTATGGATTGAGATAGCATTAACTACCTCCTTGCTTAGCCAATTCCAATTATCAACTACTCTTACACTGAAAGAGTATTTCCTTATATCCTGCAAAGAAGTTTTCTTACGAAGCTTCAAACTATGACCTCTAGTTCTAGAGCCAGCCATATCAAAATATCCATCCCTATCCACTCTATCATAACCATGAAGGAATTTAAAGACTGTTACCATATCCCCCTCACTCTTCTAGCTTCGAGTGATGGTAAGTCTAATTCCCTCAGCCTCTCATCATAACTGAGATTGCGTATTTCTGGCACCAGTTTCGTGGCATGTCTTTGAACTTTTTCAAGCTTAGCTATGTGCTTTTTCAAGTGCGGATTCCCAAAGGGGGCTGCATATTCGAGTTTTGGCCTCACATAGGTTACATAAATATTTCTGAACATTTCCTTGTCCATGTGCCTGAAGGCTACCCTTACATTTGATAAGAATGCATATGCTGCCCTTACTATGCCATTTATATGTATTTCTGGAGACATATCTGCCAGTATGTTTACTCCTAGATCTCTCTCATTTTCTGTCTCTTGAAGTTGTACTCCAGCCACCGAGTAGTCAAGCTTGGGCCTTCTTGCACTTGTACCCATTCTCATTACCTTACATTTTGAAGTATTGAATTTCATTAGCCACTTTTCTGACCACTCATGCAGATTATTTAGATCCTCCTGAAGTTCTCTACCATTGTTCTCGTTTTTTACTTTCTTGACAATCTTTGCATCATCTGCAAACATATTCATGAATGAATTTACAGACTCTGGTAGGTCATTTACATATACAAGGAACAAAAGTGGCCCTAAAACTGAACCCTGTGGAACTCCACTACTAACTCTTCTCCATTCAGACACTGAGTGTCTTACTCTAACCCTCTGTTCCCTTCCTTCTAAGTAAGTTTTTATCCATTCCAAAACATTTCCACCTATTCTAGCCATTGATTGCGGCTTCCTAATAAGTCTCCCACGTGGAACAGTGTCAAACGCTTTCTGGAAGTCTAGGAATATGCAATCTGCCCAGCCCTCTCTTTCCTGTAAGATTTGGCTTACCTCATCATAAAATTCTAATAAGTTTGTTCCTGTTGATCTACCTTCTCTGAAGCCATGTTGCCTCACTGACAAAAAGTTGAAGGATTCCAAGTGAAGAGAGATATGTTTCCTTAGTAGTTTCTCCATAACTTTGCAAACTATGCTGGTCAAGGAAACTGGTCTATAGTTTAGAGCCGTATCCCTCCTTCCATTTTTGAAGATAGGTATCACATTTGCTTGTTTCCAGCATCTTGGAATCTCCCCCGACTCCAGTGACTCCTTAAATATGATACTTAGTGCCACTGATATTGTGTTTGGGCATTTTTTAAGCACATGAGCGGATATGTCATCAGGACCTGTAGCTTTATGAACATCTAAATCCATCAGCGCTTTGCATACCTCTGTGGCTGTAAGGTTGATGTTCTCTAATACTGGCCCTTGAGCTTCTATCACTGCAATCTGAGGGGGTGGGGTATTTTCTACTGTAAATACTGACTGATACTTCTTGCTCAATTCTTTGCAGATCTCTTCATCCGTCTCAGTGATGCTTCCATCCGCTCTCTTTAGCCTTAAAACCTGTTCTTTTACCTTCAGTTTTCCTCTGATAAAGCTGTGGAAAAGCTTGGGATTTTCTTTAGCCTTCCTGGTGATGTCCCTCTCATAGTCTCTCTCTGCCTCTCTCCTTTTACTTAGGTAGTCATTTCTTTCTCTTTTGTAGGCTTGCCAGGCATTTATGTTTTTTCTCCTCCTATATCTTTTCCAGCATTTGTCTCTCCACTCCTTAGCTCTTTTACACCCATTATTGAACTATTTCTCACTGGCATGAATTAAACCTACTTTGGTGACTGGTATGCAGCAATCTACTATCTTCCCATATTTCTCACAAAAGATGTCATACATTTCTTGTACAGATTTGTTGTAAAATAAGGTTCTCCAGTCAATAACTGCCAAAAGCT
This sequence comes from Halocaridina rubra, assembly GCA_037179515.1. NCBI lineage: Eukaryota > Metazoa > Arthropoda > Malacostraca > Decapoda > Atyidae > Halocaridina > Halocaridina rubra. The sequence goes on along the minus strand of JAXCGZ010018928.1, from coordinate 27,644 downwards.
CATTCATTTTGATGTAATCTCCTTTCGGATAGTTCCTCCTCATGTCCTCAGTGCCTCTACTCTCAGGAAGAATATCTTCAATGATATACTCCATCAACAACACACAGTGGTCACTCTTTCCAATTGGTGGTTCATACTCAATTTTTTCAATATCCAACACATTATCTGTGAACACTAGATCAAGTAGTGATGGCTCATCCCCACCCCTGGCCCTTGTTGGTTCCATTACATGTTGGTGTAGGAAATTCCCTCGTACGCAATCTAGGAATCTTGCCCCGAATGAGTCCTCACCACTGTGTGGATCAAGATTTATCTAATCTATCTCTTTATGATTAAAGTCTCCCATAATCAAAATCCTACATTTTTTTTCCCGTGCCATGTTAACAACTGAGTTTATGATTTCAATAGTACCTATATGACTTTCCTCATAAACTTCAAGCCTATTTTGGTTCCTTGGTGGGTTGTATACAACAGTTATTATAATGCTCTCTGACCCAGTATTTATGCGAGCAACAAGAAATTCCTTGAACTCACTTTCTATAGCCAAGTTTATTTCTTCAACTTGAATCCTTTCACTTATGAGCAGTGCTATCCCTCCACCAGTCCTCTAAGATCTTTCAACCCTTAGTATTCTGAAGCCCTTAGGATAAACTGTGACACTGTTTATGTCCTCACTCAACTTAGTCTCTGTAATTGCTACTATATCTGCCTTACTGTTGTGAATCCTATCTTTTAATTCTACTGCCTTACCAGCTAATCCATCAGCATTTGTGTATAACAATCTTAATGAGGCCCCATCCCCTGATCTTCTGTCATTATCTTCTTTATCTCCCCTTTGTCTGGAAGAACTCTGTAACAAAAATTTTTCTTCTGTTCTTCATTTCTTTCATCATTTAACTTTCTTGCCTCTTGCAACAAGTTTTTGATCTTTTTCATCTCTTTCTGTGTTCTGTATCGTCTAATGAACACTTCTTTGAATTCTTGAAGGTCTTTTAGACTTTTTTTCTCAACAATATTTCCCTACATGTTTCCCCTCTCTCAAAGGTTACTTTTGTTGGTCTCGGCTTTCCTTCCCTCGAATATTTACCTAGTTGGTGTACGTTTACAATATCCTCAGGACCACAAACTACTCCAAGCTTTCTTATCAGGTCTACAACCCTAGCATTATTTTCTTCAAGTCTCCCCTGCTATGTTGGCTCCTGGGATTCGCTTATGCCTGAGATTACCACTGCCTTCTCCTTATCAAGTGCCTGTCTGATGAGTGGGTTTGCCCTTTCCATCACAACGTCTTTCATTTTTTCGATTACCGTCTCTTTATAGTCAACTGCTTGTATGTTTTCCAGTGCCACCACCTTTACAGCCTCTTTTACTGCCACATTCCCCTTTAGTGCATCAGCAAAGGAAGTTTTCATGGCATCATTTTCCATATTCAGCTCCTGGAACTCTTTTCTGAACTGTTCAATGTTTTCCTTAATCTGGACATTCCAAGCAGCAATCTCGTCTTTCTCAGAAGAGAGCAGTGAACTAACATCTAATTCCTTTAGGTTGTCATTCAGCTGTTTGTTTTTATCTTCTTGTTTAGAAATTCTAGATTCTAGTTGACTCTTTTCCCCTTCCAGCTTCTTTATTCTTTTTTCTAGTTCCTTTCTCTCCTGCCCTTGTGCTTTATTTGCTTCCTCCAAAGATCTTATTTGTTCTCTGAGTGTTTCATTCTCTTTCATTTCTCCATCCATATTCCGAATTTTATCATCAACTAATTGTGCTCACGGGGAAGAGCCCAAAGCTCGAAACATCCCGCCTCCTGGTCGGTTCTATTTTGTACTTAGTTATACTTACCTTACTTGCTCTTTAAACCATGGATTGAGTTAGCATTAACTACCTCCTCGCTTAGCGAATTCCAATTATCAACTACTCTTTCACTTAAAAAGTACTTCATTACATCCTGCAAAGCAGCTTTATTACGAAGCTTCAAACTATGACCTCTAGTTCTAGTGCCAGCCATATCAAAACATCGATCCCCATCCACTCTGTCATAACCATGAAGGAATTTAAAAACCGTCACCATATCCCCCTCATTCTTCTAACTTCGAGTGATGGTAATTCTAATTCCCTTAACCTCTCATCATAACTGAGCTTGCGTATTTCTTACACCTATCAATAATGCTGAGATTTCTTGTTCTCTGCCAGGCGTCTACTACTCCTCAAACTATATTATCAGGTATTTAGGAAATACATAACTCGGCTTTTATTCTAGCAAACAACTGCCAGTCATTACTGTGCCACTACAACAAACAGAAATCTTCATTTCATAGACAGCCAGTATATGCAAGCATTTCTCACATCTACCTTTAAGCAACTTGATAAAGGTGTACATGCCATTAAGTGTGTATATTCACAATGAAGCTGTGATATTAACAATAATATTATCCACAAAGATCTTTTTAGGTCATCAGGGGATGTCCTTAAGTTATAGATTTTTACAAGATCAAATGGCTTAACTGCTTAACTAGGAATTTCAGAAGAAAATGATTAGCCAATTTTAACTAAAATATACAATCACAGGATCAAGGTAATCACAAGTAAGCAATGAAAAGCTAAGTCAATTTACAAAAAAAAATAAAAATAAGAAAATAAGAAAAAACATAACAATGAGCTACTTGGCACCTCAACTCAACAAATTTTGACAGCACGTTTTTTTCTTATTGTGTTGTATCATCAGTACTAATCTAACCGTTAAGGGAAGAATATTATTAAACAAGATATGAAACCACAGGATCATGTCAATCACAAGCAATAGAGGCTCCCCCTGATTTACACAGAAAATGAGATAATTTGATGATATCGATGCTAGCACCTCTGCCACTGCTTTCCTTCTCAATTACAGTCTTCTTTCCCCTCTTCAAATTTGAACAACGATTTTGCTTATTTAGATTTTCAGCACTTTCCCTCTTACTAAGCGAAAAATTTTCTACTAAAAAATCTGCAGACAGTCTTTTTTGCAAGTTGGGTTAAGGGTTTTCTTAATTATGCTGATTCACTTAACATTACAAGGAAAATTTGAAGGATACTGATAACATCTGTTCTAATGTATATATGTGTGTATGACTGTATGTATGTATGTACAGAAACACACATATACATTCACTACTAGTCAATTAGGCATAAGATATGACTAATGGAGCAATAAAGGAGAGAGAAAAACAAGTTCCCTGATGGCATACTTTATCTGATTTATGATATGTTCAAGATTCTTCTCTATTGTCAGCCATAGGGCGTATTCCAGGTACTCCTTTTATCATAGTGACCTTTGGAGTAACCATGGCAAGGGGAAATATTGTATACTTGGTGATGTTTGGGTGAAATAGCCATTGTAATAATACTATAATAAGATAACATATATTCTCACTAGGTGATACGGTCCAGAGAGAGAGAGAGAGAGAGAGAGAGAGAGAGAGAGAGGAGAGAGAGAGAGAGAGAGAGAGAGAGAGAGAGAGAGCAATGGAAATTATATGGCATACAGAAAATATGGAGACCAACAAAGCCTTCCATAGAATTTTCGTGGCGCGCTCGTGCTTCAATTGTGTCAAACAATGATCTGTCATATCCACTGGTGACCTACTGATCTGTCAATGGCTTGCGGTGGACAGACGCAGTGACTCTCTTCCACATGCTGTATTCGACATGAACGGCAGACTCAAAATACATATTCACTACCAACTGCTTTGCAATATAAAAACCCTTCTCTCTTTATCAATCCCAGGTGGCGTCCCCCTCCTTTCCCACTTTAACAATAATTCTCAGTATATACTTCCCTTTCACTCTGACTTGTACCAATCACATTGACTTCGGTCTCTATTCAATGAAGGAAAAAGAAGAAGAAGAATATGTTCTTGAAGACAGGAGATATATTGTTGCGCAAGTCTGAATCTATTTGAAGTCTTTTCTATACGCATGGGAGCACTTTGGACACTTGCCAGGGGGCCCCACGAGCAGGGGGGCTCCACATCTGGATCTTACTTATTAACTATATTCTTAAGTACTTAAGTACTCGGTGAATACAAAGTGACCTTATATCAAAACAAATTCTTAAGCATTTTAGCTGCATTTCTAAGTATTTTTTGATGTATGAATTGTTAATATATATATATATATATATATATATATATATATATATATATATATATATATATATATATATATATATATATATATATATATATATATATATATATATATATATATATATATATATATATACATACATACATATACCGTGGCTGTTTCCCCTTTAAAAGTGGGGGTAGCCGACATCAAAAAAGAAACAGTTTGGGGAGCAGTTAAACTCCCCTCTACTCTCCCTCTTCTTTGATGCCTCACAGGAGGTATATATATATATATATATATATATATATATATATATATATATATATATATATATATATATATATATATATATATATATATATAAATATATATATATATATATATATATATATATATATATATATATATATATATATATATATATATATATATATATATATATATATATATATATGTATGTATATGTAAATGACCTACCAGAGTCTAAAAATTCATTCATGAATATGTTTGCAGATGATGCAAAGATTGTCAAGAAAGTAAAAAACGAGAACAATGGTAGAGAACTTCAGGAGGATCTAAATAATCTGCATGAGTGGTCAGAAAAGTGGCTAATGAAATTCAATACTTCAAAATGTAAGGTAATGAGAATGGGTACAAGTGCAAGAAGGCCCAAGCTTGACTACTCGGTGGCTGGAGTACAACTTCAAGAGACAGAAAATGAGAGAGATCTAGGAGTAAACATACTGGCAGATTTGTCTCCAGAAATACATATAAACGGCATAGTAAGGGCAGCATATGCATTCTTATCAAATGTAAGGGTAGCCTTCAGGCACATGGACAAGGAAATGTTCAGAAATATTTATGTAACCTATGTGAGGCTAAAACTCGAATATGCAGCCCCCTTTTGGAATCCGCACTTGAAAAAGCACATAGCTAAGCTTGAAAAAGTTCAAAGACATGCCACGAAACTGGTGCCAGAAATACGCAATCTCAGTTATGGTGAGAGGCTGAGGGAATTAGACTTACCATCACTCGAAGCTAGAAGAGTGAGGGGGGATATGGTGACAGTCTTTAAATTCCTTCATGGTTATGATAGAGTGGATAGGGATGGATATTTTGATATGGCAGGCTCTAGAACTAGAGGTCATAGTTTGAAGCTTCGTAAGAAAACTTCTTTGCAGGATGTAAGGAAATACTTTTTCAGTGTAAGAGTAGTTGATAATTGGAATTGACTAAGCGAGGAGGTAGTTAATGCTATCTCAATGCCTAGTTTTAAGGACAGGTATGATAAGTACCACTAAGTATAAAATGGAAGCGATGAGGAGACGGGAAGATACGAGCTTTGGGCTCTTTCCCGTAAACACAATCAGGTAATCACAATTAGATAATCACATCAGTGTATATGATCAATCTCTGAATTTATATGAAAACATAGCATTTACTGCTTGTCTGCTGTTGGTCAAATACGCAAATCTACTTTTCTATTTTTCTGATATATCGACTAGCATACGTGAGGGTATTTTCGGTGAATGTTTACCTTTACACTCTAAACTGGCGAGACGGGGAAAAAATATGTAATCTAAAAAATATTTCAAATATCGATATTTTTCTTTACTTGGAGTGACTTTTCAAAAATAAATTTACCAAATCTAACCAGATTTTATAATGGATTTCATGAGATTTTTCTCTCTCTTTATTTCATAACTGGGTTTGTTTAAGGTAGCACAAATTTTTTTTTTTTTTTTTACTGAGCAGACATTGATGTCGAATTTTTGAAAATAATGGTGGAATAATGTCAGTATGGCAATGTTGAATTGTACCATTTTATATAATTTAACTTTTTTTTTTTCTATCTTCTCTTTTTCCTTTTCCTCACCATGTTTCTCCCCCTGTTGGAGCCATCTGATTTCTAGTCTGCATTGATCTAGCTGGGATTGTTGCTTGGCTACTACTACTACTACTACTACTACTACTACTACTACTACTACTAATAATAATAATAATAATATAAATAACATTAATAATAATAATAATAATAATAATAATGATAATAATAATAATAATAATAATAATAATAATAATAATAATAATAATAATAATAATAATAATAACATTAGTGTTATTATTGTTATTATTATTAGTAATAATAATAATAATAATAATAATAATAATAATAATAATAATAATAATAATAATAATATAGCATCTGCGACTTTGAGGCGGCAGGTCGAGGGTTCGCGCCCCGTCACGGACTGAGGTTAGTAAGGGCATACACTCAGGGTAACAATTACATCTGCCAAACAAGTCCTTCGTAAGAAGGCAACCGTCCTAGCCCTTAGTAGAAAAGGGAGTTCGTGACGTAAAACCGAATCCATTCAATAATAATAATAATAATAATAATAATAATAATAATAATAATAATCATAATCATAATAATAATAATAATAATAATAATAATAATAATAATAATAATAATAATAATAATAATAATAATAATAACAAGTTAATAATAATAATAATAATAATAATAATAATAATAATAATAATAATAATAATAATAATAATAATAATAACAATAAATAAAATAACAGTTATATTAAAAATAATAATAATAATAATGGTAATAATAATAATAATGATGATATTATTATTATTATTATTATTATTATCATTATTATTATTATTTTTATTATTATTATTATTATTATTATTATCATTAATAATAATAATAATAATAATAATAATAATAATAATAATAATAATAATAATAATAATAATAATAATAGCAATAATAATATAATGTACAATCCTCTTGTTTGAAGTAGCCAATATGGAAACGAATTTATCACAGCCTCCTGGATAGTACAGTGGTAAAGCACTGGCCTCACATTCGCGAGGTCGAGGGATCGCGCCTCGTCCAGGCAAGAGCGTTTAAGCTGTTTACTGGGGAGGTTACTGCTGTGGCTGGGCACCACAGTGGGGGTTGGGCCTGTGCCGGCTGGCGACCACCCTATGGGTCCCCCATGACCCGTTCCACCCATCACATTTGCATAGATTACACACTGCGACTACTCCTAAATGATAACTATCTGGAAGACATGCCAAGTGATAGTATGTTACAAGGATTTGCTTTTCGGGTATTAAATGCAGCGAATTTTTCTTTCGTTTCGATAAAAGTTCTAGTAAATATTAACTTTCATACTCCCAACAATTTGATAATTGACAAATATCTAAAACCACAACTTTTTATTTTATTTAGGGTGAACTAACTTAACTAAACCTCACCTAACCTAATGTTATAGAAAAGTTAGAAAATCACAATCAATCAAGATTTGGGGTGTGTGGAAGTCATCATTTACCACATGTTTAACTTTGTAACGATAATGCCAAATCATTATACGATGATTTTGTAATGACTATTGTATGAATAGGTTGGCACTTGGTTTGGCACTTTTCATCTTCTTGAGGCCTTTATGTTGGCTTAATCTTCATCGTGCCATGAAGAAAATCATAAGACTTTACTGGTCAAGGATTTGGGTGCCATCTGGGCCCAACTTCTTCACTTCGACTCTGACTTTCAGAATGATCAAATATACTGAATTTTCAAATGCTTTGATTAACAGCTGATGTTTATACCCAATTATGAGAATTATGCGATGGACATCTTCATTCCAGTTGAAGTCTTACGTATGAAGACACAAAAAAAAATAAAAAAACAAACAAAAACAAAAAAAGTCTTCACACGTAAGACTTCAACTGGAATGAAGATGTCCATAATTCTCATAACTGAGTATAAACATCAGCTGTTAATCAAAGCATTTGAAAATTCAGTATATCTGATCATTCTGGAAGTCAAAGTCAAAGTGAAGAAGTTGGGCCCAGATGGCAACTCCAACTGGAATGAAGATGTCCATAATTCTCATAACTGAGTATAAACATCAGCTGTCAATCAAAGCACTTGAAAATTCAGTATATTTGATCATTCTGAAAGTCAGAGTCAAAGTGAAGAAGTTGGGCCCAGATGGCACCCAAATCCTTGACCAGTAAAGTCGTATGATTTTCTTCATGGCACGATGAAGATTAAGCCAACATAAAGTTCAATGGTGTACTGATTGAGCCTGCTGTCATGTCATGACGTTACCCAAATATAAATCTGTATGAGTTGCTAAATACTCTATTAAGAATGCTAAACCTCACAGGAACATTTTGTCAATGATATCAGTTTGCATTATGTCGTCTTTGTTGTTAGAATTATTTAGAATTTTAATTTTACCTTTTTTAAGCATATTGTTAATTTGAAAAAACAAACAAACAAACAAACGTGTTTTAAGTGAACCACACTGAAGAACAAAAACTGCAGAGTTACAAGAAAAAAATGAGCAAACTTCCAAAACTAACATCTCGGTTTAACCCAGGTGCTGCTTATTCAGCAACTAGTACTTCTCCCTCATATATAGCTTCGACAGCTACATCCATAACTGCATTCAGTCATTCAGTTCCAATAGACGTGTCAATTGTATCATTACCTGATCCAAGTGCTGCAGACGTTCAACAAGACGAAATACTAAAATTCAAGACACAGACCCAGGGCAATACATTCTAACGATACTAACTCAATGGATTACCAGATTTGTAGTGGTCCATCATCACTGTCTTAATCATGATATCAATCCTTTAAACTCACGCAGCATGTATAAAGGAGGAAGAGGAGAAAATAGTAAGACAAACTATTTATTACGATATGTGTTCAAACGTGAACTATGGAATGGCGAGAATGTTGAACGTAAATGACTACTCAGTTCACCTTCCCAGGGTCGTTTATATTGCTTTTTTATGTCCCATATTTTCCAAGACTGAGTCTCCCTTTGCTACAACAGGATTTATTACCTGGAATCTCTGCTGTGCAATTTTGGAACAAGAAAAAGGATAAGAACAGTGCAAGTGCATAAAGGCATATATTTTAGCATAAAGAGACTGGAAGCGTATTTTTTTTTCTTGTTCAGCATAGATGAGAGCATGAGTATTGGCAAAAAATGTTGACACGTGGTTTATCTTATTTGCTTTCTTGCCCCCATAATATTGGGTCTATCAAAACTAAAACTATTTAGGCATTCTAGTGCTAATGAGAAAATCTGATTTTTTTTTTAAGAACATCTCAAAGTGAATGGGAATCCAGAAAAGGGAAACCAATCTTATTTCTTTGCAAGTATCGTGAGGAATTTATTACATAATGGGACAGCATGTTTTCTGTGCCATTCTTGAGAAATAAAAGAGCCAAGATATTATTTAGTAAATGTGCTCCGCCTCAAACATTTCACAAACAAATCAACTGATAAATTACCATACAATACATTCTAAGATTTGAGCCTGTAGAAAGATTAATTTAGTTCATCCCTGTCTATTCTCAGGAAGCAGTGGAGAAGCCTCCTGGCTAGTGCAGCGGTAACGTGCTGGCCTCGCATTCGCGAGGTCGACGAATCGTGCCTCGTCCATGCAAGAGAGTTTAAGCTGATTAGTGGAGAGGTTACTGCTGTGGTTGGGCACCACAGTGGGAGGTCGGGGCCTGTGCTGGCTGGCGACCGCCCTATGGATCCTCCATGCCCCATTCCACCCATCCGTGGGTGGAGAATCTAAAAAAAATAAAATAAAGCAGTGGAGCTTACACACACTGTTGTGGATTTCATTACTGACAAAATAATGACATTATGATCCTACCCTTGCCAGTCATATGGTCATACTTAAGAAGGTGTGAACGCTGTATGGGATGACAAGCATGGATTTTCAGCACCCAATTTAGCTCGCCTACTATATTTCTTGTGCTGGACAGAGTGTGAACCTGGTGAGCGTCAAAGCGGCAGAGTGTTGTCTACAGATTGAAAATTCTTTAAGTTTGTTCAGCATCTACAAACCTCTTCCTCTGTGTCAACACATCAATAGAATATTCTGGGAAGAGATATTGTGATCAAGCAAGCATTTGTCTAAGACGAGATGGTAGGCACAATTTGATTCTGTGCATGCTTTCCTGTGGGGAATAAACATGCACTGACTCTTGATGATTTGGCCCTGATGAGGAATATATTCAAGGCTAATGGCAGAAGGATCTAGAATAATATATATCTTTCTGGGAGTTCTCTAGAATTATATTATTTAGAGTGAACTAAATAAATAAGATATGGCAGTCAGCGGATATGAACCTTTTTGAGTCTTTGAGCGCCTATGTTCAGGATACTAAAGACATCTATAATGATAAACAAAACCAACAAACTTTATTTCCATTTCAATACAATGGGTATTCGTCATCCAGGGCAAGCCCCACCCCCCACTGTGGTGTCCAACCACAGCAGTTCCTGCCAGTAAACAGCTTAAACTCTCGGTCTTGGACGGGAACCGATCTTTCGACCTCGTGAATGCGAAGCCAGCGCGTTACCACTGTACTAGCCAGACTATAGTCATGTGAAAAACGAGACCGGAAACGAGGTGTGCATATTACCAGATATAAAGGATCAGAGAAGGCTTAGTTCTCAATAAAAGTGAAATATTCAAGTGGAAACATTACTTCTTGTTCTGGACATTCTACTCTCGAAACTGTCAAACCATGCAGAAGTTAATTCAAGGACTGGAGATTATTATTATTATTATTATTATTATTATTATTATTATTATTATTATTATTATTATTATTATTATTATTATTATTATTATTATAACTATTATTATTATTATTATTATTATTATTATTATTATTATTATTATTATTATTATTATTATTATTATTATTATTATTATTATTATTATCATTATTATTATTATTATTATTATTATTATTATTGTTATTATTATTATTATTATTATTATTATAACTATTATTATTATTATTATTATTATTATTATTATTATTATTATTATTATTATTATTATTAACATACTTATTATAATAATAATAATAATAATAATAATAATAATAATAATAATAATAATAATATTATTATTATTATTATTATTATATTATTATTATTATTTTCTCTATATTATTATTATTTTATTGTTAGTATTATTAACAATATTATTAACATTGTTATATCAATGTATTTGTTTAGTTGTTAAATGTCACGTGCTCATATATCTAAGGCATCCTTGGAAGCGTCATTCTTTGCATTTCCTATAACTTGATGTGGCTTCCTTTCTCTCTCTCCTCTCTCTAGAAATAGTCATTAGATTTTAAACATATCAATATGAGTCTTAGAAAGATAATCCTTATATGACTTATAGAGAAATTACTATTCAAAGACATTGTTAATTCATATAGATTTTATAGCTGGACATTCCCTCTTCAAGCCCCCCCCCAATAAAGGATATATATATATATATATATATATATATATATATATATATATATATATATATATATATATATATATATATATATATATATATATATATATATATATATATATATATATATATATATATATAAATACACGCACACGTATTTGTGTATGTGTGTGTGAATATATATAAGTTTATATATACATATAAGTGTGTGTGTATGTATATAATACATCATCATATAATGTTTTGCCATATTATCTAACTGCATCCTTAGAATCATCTAGACAAAAAGTACTTATCGTGTGATAATAGAAATCCAGTCCTGATGACCTGTAAAAGAGTTCCAGGAAAAGTGAATAAATAAAAGGAACTGGAAGTCTCTTCCAGGAAGGCTGGTTAGGTAGGAAGTAAAAAATATATATGTTACATAATGATGTTTTTCTCCATTGTGCCCTCAGTAAATAAGTTGTTCTATTGGAATTTATATAAGGGCGAGACGTCGCGGCCGGCTAAATAGGAAGGTTAGCTTATGATTCTTTATAACCTGAAATAGAGGTGGGGGGGGGGGGCTCTGGCCGCAGTTCTAAGAAAATCTTAAATATGACAGATGGTCGCTATTTATTTGGTCCTATAGGGCAGTGTTCTTCAACCTTTTCTAAGCTCATGCACCCTTCCGGGAGCTGTTGAGATATTTATGTACCCTAGCTGAAAAAAAATCACGTCTTAAGTTCTTAGCTAGATATCCTATTGCTATTGGATATCAAGAGGCTGTACTTAAAGTCTAGCAAGTCATATTCACAAGATTCAAAATGTTGCTGGTCTACAATCGCTGCTGGTCGTGGCAAAAAGTTCGACCGGCCAACACCATTTATTGGATTCGGTTTTACGTCACGAACTCCCTTTTCTACTAAGGGCTAGGCCGGTTGCCTTCTTGCGAAGGACTTGTTTTGGCAGATGTAATCGTTACCCTGAGTGTATGCCCTTACTAACCTCAGTCCGTGGCGGGGCGCGAACCCTTGACCTGCCGCCTCAGAGGCGGCAGGTCGAGGGTTCGCGCCCCGCCACGGACTGAGGTTAGTAAGGGCATACACTCAGGGTAACGATTACATCTGCCAAAACAAGTCCTTCGCAAGAAGGCAACCGTCCTAGCCCTTAGTAGAAAAGGGAGTTCGTGACGTAAAACCGAATCCAATAAATGGTGTTGGCCGGTAAAACTTTTTGCCATGACCAACACCATTTATTAAGGAGTTAAAATGGCTTAATGTAGAAGACCAAAGATATTGTATCAAAATGGATTATACAGATCAATATCGCTTAGAAGCTCTTTGAAAATAAACTATCGACAATTGTAAAATCTCACGATTTCAAGAAAGAAGAAGAAAAATCAGAAAATAAAACATTGTCTGTCAGGGGTATCAGCCTTTGGAACAGACTGTCAAAGGACATAAATGATATAGACACAGTATCATCAGCCAGAAAGACACTGAGAACTCATAAAGCTATTTGCTATTGTATTGCATACAAAGTATATGAATGCCCGCTGTATGTATACATTTTGTTGAAATAAAGGCATTTTAATTCTATCATTTTCTGCTATTTTCATCTGTCTAATAATAATATTTAAAACAGAAAAGTAAAGTTCTTATCCTTACACAACTTGGCTAATATTAGAATTCGTGGAAATTCGCTATCTCATCCGAGATCAGGAGTTCCAGGAAATAAGTTTATGTAACTTGTGGGCGGAGCTACTTGCCACAGAGGCGTGGTTATGATCAAAGGGCCTGTGCCAGAGGCATTTCGGACGCGATGATTGGTAGGTGGTCAAATAGCACAACGAGTGTTGAATGTCAATTTAATACCTTGAAAGTAATTATCCTCCAGCAATAAATAGGTACTTTTAAGTGCATATAGAACTTTGCTAATTTTTTTATTAGGTAGTCAGCGTCATTACATGAATCTAAATGTCTTAAGTAACTATTCGTTTGAATTTTAGAATGAAGGAACTTATGTACCGAAGAAAGGTTTCGAGAGAATGTGATAAATGCTCGCATACGTAAGTTAAAAACAAAACAAAACTAGAAAATACTCAAAAAGAAAAATAAGAAAAAAAAATATAAATGAAATATATTACGCATTTATTTCTAAAAAGACATGATAACAACAAAACAACAACAACAACAACAACTACTACTGAATTGCATAGTTTTATGTAATTCTATATATTTGGTTTTCCCCTTTTTCATTGTCCTCACCAAGTTGTCCCCTCTGCTGGAGCCTTCTAGTTTATAGTCATTGAATTTTTACAACTGGTCTCGTAGCCTGGCTAATGATACTACTACTGCTACTACTACTACGACTACTACAGACATTATGACAATGATAATGTTATATATATATATATATATATATATATATATATATATATATATATATATATATATATATATATATACAAAAGCCACATTCTCCTTATAAGGGGGGGGGTGATTGAATAAAAACAAAAATCTTGGCTCGTTATTGGAAGAACAACAATAATAATAATAATAATAATAATAATAATAATAATAATAATAATAATAATAATAATAATAATAATAATAATAATAATAATAATAATAATAATAACTCGCTTATCTCCGATCACCAGTACTGTTCCGCAAGGCAAGATTCACTGGTGCCCTCCTGTCTTATCTTATTCATTCTCTAAGGAACTACGAGGAATCCTTTGTCGTCGCCCTTGATTTCTCTAAGGCTTTCGACAGAGTCTGACACAAATCTGTTGGCCATACACCCTGCTTATGGCTTTACCCCTTCTCTCTGTTCTCTGAATTCCAGATTTCTTTCAGGCCGCTTGTGCCTATGGTCGTTGGCGGTGTAACATCTAGCCCTTTTCCCTGTTACCAGTGCAGTTCCATAAGACTGTTCTTTCACTTACTCTGTTCCTTTCTTCATTAACGATCTTCTTCAGTCTCCATACCTCTTTCTTCTCCACGCCTTTGCCGACGATTCTTCGCTTCATTTTTCCACTGCCTTTTTTACTCTACCTTCAACTGCTACTCGTAATCAGTCTCGTATCACTCTTTCTTTAACTCTAAACTCCGATTTGCAGAGGGTATCTGAGTGGGGAACCCAAAGTTAAGTTAAATTTAATGCCTCCAAGATACAGTTTTTGGCTATCTGTTTATCTTCTTCTCCTCTTGATAGCCTTGTTGTCTTCGAAACAAATGAAATTTACCTTATTAATTCTATTAACATAGGAATCCTGAGAGCCTCTAACTTGTATTGGAGAAGTCGCATAATCCAATTTCTAAATATGCATCCAAAAAATTGGGAATTTTGTTTCGTTTTTGTCATTGCTTTTCCTCCTTAAAGTTACTTAAAATCTACAATGGTCTTATCCATCTCTGATTAGAATACTGCACGCACATCTGGGGCATTTCTTTTTTATACTTTTGTTTTTGATAGGGTTGAATCTAGAGCAATCAGACTCATCAATGACCCTTCTCTAACTTTTAATCTGGATTATATTTTTCTTCACTGTATCATCTTTTGTTTCTTTTCTGTCGTTACTACTTCCATCGCTGCTCTAATGAATTGACAAATTGCATCCCTTCCCCACTGCCGAGGCCTCGTCACACTCGCCAAGCAATCTCATCTCACAGGTACTGCGTGGAGATCTGTAGCCCGCTGAGTGATTAGTGCAACGACTGCTTCTTCCCATCCACCTCCAGACTATGGAACTCTTTTTCTCCATCTGTCTTTCCTAATTCTTAAAATTTATCTTCCTTTAAAATGCGGATCTATCGTCATCTCAGGGTATGATCCTGCCATATCTCTAGATCCTCAATACTTCGACTATTCTTTCTGCTTGTCCTTTTCCTATTTTGTATCATTCCCTTATTTCTGCCTTGTCCTTAAACTTCTACTATATTCGTCTTAATGTTTTCTTGGTGCCTGAGCCTCATGAGAGCATTTTTTTGCCTGCCCCGGTGTGACACATAATAATAATAATAATAATAATAATAATAATAATAATAATAATAATAATAATAATAATAATAATAATAACAATAATAATAATAATAATAGCAACGATAATAATAATGATTATAATAATAACTAGAGCAGGGGTAGCGATTGGGACTGATAATATACAGGCCACAGGTTCAATCCTGGAGTAATTTCAATGTCTCACGTCGTTACCGATTAAAACGGGGAATCAATTGGTGGGTCGGTGATTTCCTACAGGACTACCAGTTTATTCAGCCGTTACCTGTAAATCATTGGATCCACGTGATTGAAGACAGGTCTTGGGCCTCGGCTATATGGTAGGTATATAATCGAGCTCTGTGCCATCACTTTTCCTTGCCTCTGTCTTTCAACAGAGACCTTTAACATTTAACTATACCAGAATCATAGAGCCTTCATTTTGAAATTCTGTAGCTTAGATGGCATCGTACATAAAGTAACACAGTTCCGGTTTTACATCACGGACTCCCTTTTCTACCAAGGGCTAAGACGGTTGCCTACTTGCGAAGGAATTGTTTTGTCAGATGTAATCGTTACCCTGAGTGCATGTCCTTACTAACCTCAGACCGTGACGGTGCGCGAACCCTCGACCTGACGCCTCAAAGTCGCGGACGCTACCGCTTGAGCCACGGTGACTACTACATAAAGTAACACAGTAATCTTAATCGATTGACAGAAACAAAAAATCTGCCTGTCTTGTTTCGGTTTGTTTTGGTGTTTCAGGGTTTTTAGCTGTGATTTTAAATCTTCGTAGCACCTTCTGGGATGTGATATTGGCCTAACTGTAAATTAAGATTACATAAAGTAACACAGTAATCATAATCTATAGTTAGGCCGACATCACATCCCAGAAGGTGCTGCGAAGATTTAATATCACAGCTAAAAAGCATGAAACACCAAAACAAAACGAAATAAGACAGGCAGTTTTTTTTTTCTGTCTATCTCATAATTTAAAGTACGCGAAGCACTTACGTAGGCTGGAGCCTGTCACAGAGATAACTAAAACCTGTTTAACATTCCCATTTGACAATCGGATGAAGGAAGAAGAAGAAGAAGAAGAAGAAGAAGAAGAAGAAGAAGAAGAAGAAGAGAAGAAAAAGAAGAAGAAGAAGAAGAAGAGAAGAAGAAGAAGAAGAAGAAGAAGAAGAAGAAGAAGAAGAAGAAGAAGAAGAAGAAGAAGAAGCTTGACGGAGAAAAGGCAACAATTTTTTTTTTCTTCAAAATGAGATCACATTTTCAATCATAATAATTATAATAATAATAATAATAATAATCATAATAATAATAATAATAGTAATGATGATGACAATAATAATGACAATAATAATAATAATAATAATAATAATAATAATAATAATAATATAATAATAATAATATGATAATAAAAATAATAATAATAATAATAACAATAATAATAATGACGACAATAATTATGATCAATTCTTGTCAAGAACTGTTTTATGCCATGCTGCTCATGTATTTCCTGGCAATTGCTTTGCTCACATTGGCACGTTCTAGAAAATCCATCTGTCATATCCATAATTTGCCCAGAAATCCAAGAGGGACTCAGTGAGTTTCATAAAAATGACTAACGTCTGTTTTTATTTTGTATTTCTATATGTCGTACAGTTTTGCTGGTAAACAGTATATATTTTCAGATGATCTTTGATGTGACTGAAACAATTAGAAATGATCGAAATATCGTGAAAATAATTTAAAGAGCAGAAGCAACCTAACCCACCCAATCAAGAAGTGACATAATGCAGGTGTCTGTTCAGTATTACCCGAAAGATGACATGCGAGACAAAAAGTGTGGGGGTGGGGTAATATTTCTCTCATAAGTGTAAATAAAGAAAAAGTGTTCCAGATTCCAAAATTTACATTCCAACACACGCTCTGCCAGAAAGAAAGAGAATGTCAAAAGATATCATGACTACAAAAAATTAAACATGATAAAAGAAAACAAAAAACTAAGAGGCCTTAAATATGATAGTGTCTATCAGTCCATGATAAAATCCTCTAAAACCAAGGCCTAGTTTCATCAATTTTGCATACACATAAATTAATATTTTATTAATCTATTTATTTATTTATTCATTTGTTTAGTTGTTTCTTTATTGACTTATTTATGTATTAATTTATTTACTTATTTATTGAATAATTTATTTACATATATCAATATTCCCATTATGTTTATAAACATTTGCATGATTAAATATTGTATTATTTTGCAAACGTTATTTAATTATGGCTACATTAATTTATTAACTTATTTTTCTATTTATTTGTTTAATTATGCATACACATATGTATATATATATATATATATATATATATATATATATATATATATATATATATATATATATATATATATATAATATATATATATATATATATATATGCGTGTGTGTGTGTGCATATATATATATATATATATATATATATATATATATATATATATATATATATATATATATATATATATATATATATATATATATATATATATATATATATATGCATACACACACATAGGCTGAGGGAATTAGACTTACCATCACTCGAAGCTAGAAGAGTGAGGGGGGATATGGTGACAGTCTTTAAATTCCTTCATGGTTATGATAGAGTGGATAGGGATGGATATTTTGATATGGCTGGCTCTAGAACTAGAGGTCATAGTTTGAAGCTTCGTAAGAAAACTTGTTTGCAGGATGTAAGGAAATACTTTTTCAGTGTAAGAGTAGTTGATAATTGGAACTGGCTAAGCGAGGAGGTAGTTAATGCTATCTCAATGCCTAGTTTTAAGGACAGGTATGATAAGTATCACTAGGTATAAAATGGAAGCGATCAGGAGACGGGAACATAAGAGCTTTGGGCTCTTTCCCGTAAACACAATTAGGTAAATAAAATTTAGGTAAATACACACACACACACATACATATATATATATATATATATATATATATATATATATATATATATATATATATATATATATATATATTTATATATATATATATATATATATGTATGTGTGTGTGTGTGTGTGTGTGTGTGTGTGTGTGTGTGTGTGTGTGTGTGTGTGTGTGATTACCTAATTGTGCTTACGGGAAAGAGCCCAAAGCTCGTATCTTCCCGTCTCCTGATCGCTTCCATTTTATACTTAGTGATACTTATCATACCTGTCCTTAAAACTAGGCATTGAGATAACATTAACTACCTCCTCGCTTAGCCAATTCCAATTATCAACTACTCTTACACTGAAAAAGTATTTCCTTACATCCTGCAAACAAGTTTTCTTACGAAGCTTCAAACTATGACCTTTAGTTCTAGAGCCAGCCATATCAAAATATCGATCCCTATCCACTCTATCATAACCATGAAGGAATTTAAAGACTGCCACCATATCCCCCCTTACTCTTCTAGCTTCGAGGGATGGTAAGTCTAATTCCCTCAGCCTCTCATCATAACTGAGATTGCGTATTTCTGGCACCAGTTCTGTGGCATGTCTTTGAACTTTTTCAAGCTTAGCTATGTGCTTTTTCAATTGCGGATTCCAAAAGGGGGCTGCATATTCGAGTTTTGGCCTCACATAGGTTACATAAATATTTCTGAACATTTCCTTGTCCATGTGCCTGAAGGCTACCCTTACATTTGATGAGAATGCATATGCTGCCCTTACTATGCCATTTATATGTATTTCTGGAGACAAATCTGCCAGTATGTTTACTCCTAGATCTCTCTCATTTTCTGTCTCTTGAAGTTGTACTCCAGCCACCGAGTAGTCAAGCTTGGGCCTTCTTGCACTTGTACCCATTCTCATTACCTTACATTTTGAAGTATTGAATTTCATTAGCCACTTTTCTGACCACTCATGCAGATTATTTAGATCCTCCTGAAGTTCACTACCATTGTTCTCGTTTTTTACTTTCTTCACAATCTTTGCATCATCTGCAAACATATTACGTGCGCGCAAAAAATTATATATAAATAAATCTGCCCTCATCGGGCCTGGGCACGAAAAAAACATAAAGAGAAACAGATATGGAATGTTGGGATCTGTTATATGTGAAGGGATAATAAGAGATGCGTAACGAATAGCCAAGACTATTCGGTGCTGATGTAGGTATAAAAAACCTGCAACTAAAGGAAGCCTTAGTATCGAATTCTCCTGGACAGTCCGTTAAGTCCAAAAGAACCTTCAGCTGTAGTATCACAACGGGCGGCTGGTGTCATGGGCCAACCTACTACATGGTAAATATTTATAAATAGATACAAAGCTTATGTATATACTGTATGTATATATATATATATATATATATATATATATATATATATATATATATATATATATATATTATATATATATATATACATAGAGTCGGTTTCGGTTTTACGTCACGAACTCCCTTTTCGTCTAAGGGCTAGGACGGTTTCCTTCTTGCGAAGGACTTGTTTTGGCAGATGCAATCGTTACCCTGAGTGTATGCCCTTGCTAACCTCAGTCCGTGACGGGGCGTGAACCCTCGACCTGCCGCCTCAGAGTCGCGGACGCTACCATTTTGCCACAGAGACTACGATACAAGGAAAAGATGGGCAGAATATTTTGAGTGGTTGCTGAATGTTGAGGAAAATAGAGAGTCAGCTATAGTGGCAGTGGGGGGTATTCAAGTGCCAGT
>JAXCGZ010018927.1:167500-177554 GCA_037179515.1 Halocaridina rubra | reverse complement strand
AGGATGGAAATTATTGAACCGAGCTCAAACGTACATATATGTCAATCATTGCCTTGTGAGTTCAAGATCATAATCTTGACAATGACAAACAAAGAACAAGTTGTTGAGACTTTGTCTTCACGCTCCCTGAGTCACACTAAAATTTATCAGTATTGTAATAATTGTAAAAGAGTAGAATCTCTAAATTGAAACATGGGGTAAATTTTCAAGCAAAATATTCTCTCTCTTTATCTCACTTCCTGTATAATAAGATATATTTACCCTTTGTTGAGGTGCTGAACTTATATTTGTCTTATAAAATTTGGATGTAATAGCACCGACAGCCCAACCTGCCCATGATGCAGGCTGAGACCCACCTACACTCACACTCTTCACCTCTGATTCTGAAAAAAGAAAAAGAAAAGAAAAAACAGTTGCATTAATTTCACCAGTCAAAAAAAAAAAAAAAAAAAAGTTTTCCTAAAATACAAACATACATATATACATATGCAATGGTTTCAATCCCCCTTATAAGGTGAGTGCTGAGTCAGAGCACACATTCACCAAAGAGCTAATATAATGCGATCACTCCTCTTTGCTCCTTGGGAATAAAGTGTTGCCATAATCCACCCCAACACCTTGCTTGGGTAACCCACAGGGTAAGTGGAAAGGATCTGCCAAGAGGCCCAACAGTGACAGAAGGTTTACTCCCCAACGCTTCATCTCATGCTCACACTCCACTTACGTCAGTTACTAATGTGATCACATCACTTATCACTTATAGAAACATAAAAACATAATCCTAAACCTTACCCATTGTTTCACGTAACGAAGGATCTTCTGAGACTTTTTCCATTTTGCCAAGGAATCCCTTCAGAACTCTAAAGGCAGCATCTCTTACGGATTTTTCCGGATCTAAGGTGAGGTGGCAAAGGCTGGGGAGTACCCTGTAAGAAGATACAATACTATAAGTATGGAGTTTAAGTTGGTATTTCATTTTGAGGGCTGCGGTGGTTCAGTCGTAGAGTGCATATGTCTGGAATCGACTAAACTGGGTTCAATTGCAAGTTAGCCAAAATATTTAACACAATTAAAAGCCATATCCTGTGCAAGGTTGAATACTCTTACATAATATACAATTAGGAATATAAGAGTATCAACATAGGCATATTAGATATTGTTTTAACATTCATGCATGTGACATAAAAAAAGGTGAGAACATTTCCCCAAGGTACATACTAGGAAACATAAGTATACATTTAGTTTTAACATACTTAGAGGCCACATCTTGTAGAGGGAAATACTGCTGGGTCGCAGCCAAAGCCATGACTCCACCAATCCTGGCGGGAGGAAAGGGATCTCTCATGGCACGAGTAAAAGCCGATATCAAGCACTTCTGTCTGACATCTGGATGAAGACTGCTGGCGATTTTACCAAGACATACAGTGGTGTTTGTTCTGATTCCACCCTAATAGGACACAATGTAAACATTAATTAAAAAACTCCATTATGTCAGAAGAAATGGATCTTGTGGAGATTAGTATTAATAAGAGATTCCAAAGAAGAAAATAATATTTAACTATTTTTGACAAGAATATGATCGATTGAAACACATTCTTTCCTTTCCCTAGTTCATAAAAATGTTAGGTGCTATTTACGAGAACTCTTGGATATAGAAATTAGTACAATAATATATATTCTTCACAAGACAAGGCAACAGTTCTTACCTCTTCATCTTTGGCTTGAAGTCTTGCAAAATGCTTCAACACCTCAATATTGAGATTATTGTAGTTGAGTTTACAGGATAGAGACAATATAGACTGCAAAGTGAAAAGAAAATTTCGTTATTCTAATTTTAACTAAGGACCGAAGTACTGCAGCGGTTAGAACACTGGATTTGGGAGGTGACAGGCCCTTGATTAAGCCCTTCGCTGGGCAATAGTAAGGATATTTAGCCTTAACGCCCCAGCTTTAATCTGTTTATATGCACCCCCATAATGGGGTTTTATAGCAACATATAAAACGGTAGAAAAAGAATTCAAACCAACTGTCATAAAAAGAAGTGAGGGATAAAACGTGCCATACTCTCCCTTTCATGACATAGAGTCCAACTAGAAAGGATAAGGGAACACAGGGGAGGCAGTTATCTAGTGCAAGTACTCTCATAACTAAGGAAAGTGTGAGTACACTCATCATTTTGTACATCCTTAACCTTAGAATGATCTATGTAGAATCTTGAGGCAAGGTGTGACCATTCCAATTGCTCATTAAAGTGTGGGTACTGAGTAGATTTACTCATTACTGAATAAAATGTGAGCACAATCATTAATAAGCATAGCCCTAGCCTTAGAATGATCTTTGTGAGCATTAAGGTAAAGTGTGAACACTCTTTACTCACTAAAGTATGATAACTCTTATTACTAAGTAAAGTAGGAGCACACTCATTACAGTATTTTACAAATCATCTATTCGGAAACAATTATATTAAAAATTCTATTACCTTTACAGTGTGTTCACGAATAGTTGGATTTGTATCCAAGAAACCTGTTGCTAGCTGTGGGAAGACCTGTTCATTAACAGTCTGGGGATTCATGTGTTCTGCCAACGTTTCGATCTGCTGCAAAAGTTTCAGTCTCGTTGCTCTGTCGCTGGAAGAGAAGAGTTTCACAACGCACGGAAGAATCTGGCGCTGGTATTCCGCTTCGTCTAGAAGTTTTCCGATCTGAGAAAGATAACAGCATTGCACAACTTGATCAGTATTGAAATATTAAAATACAATCTTTTCGCTTTGAAAACTGATTTCTACAGTTACCAAGCAAATTGTTCATTGAAATATGGTATCAAAATATCCCTATATTTATAGATACGTGAATATCAAAATATATGTATTTCAAGATTCACTTCCATCTGAAAAATAACAGCCATTACTATTTAAGTCTTTGCTATATACAGATTATTAATAATTTTTTTTAAAGTTTTCCTTTTAACATGATACAACACTGCTCTAAAGGCAGCAGAACGATAATAATTGAAAAAAAAAAAAGGGCAAGTAGTATGAAGTCATCATATTCTCTGCTTTCTCATCATTTTTAGTCACCTGTTTTATGGAAAGGAAGACAATTAATGAAATAGGTTTTGCCAACTCTTTGTTCCTCAATCTCTTTCATCAAGATTTTCAACATGCAAAGCGTACATGTACTGAATCAGCAATCATGCACTATGTATTTTAACAAATGATACTCATTTCTGAAGCTGCAAGGTAAAAATATGCACGGCAGCATATTCCGATTCAAATATGGTAGTATATAATTAACTAAATAAGAAGAGACTTATTACCTTAAAAAGTGGAGTAAGGACCACAGAGCCCACGTTGGAGAACTCATGAGCTGTCAGAACAGCTGGCAAAATTTTATTGGTAGCAACGAACGAAGGAATGTTTTCTAACTTTGGCGCTAAGTCACTGAAAAACCTAAAATAAATATTAATTCATTTATTATAGATTGGAATATTCTGAAGGATCTAAATTGATCTGACCAATTTTGTTACATAAAGTTAAAAAAATAATCATATTCGAGCCAAAATCATACCAATTTTTCACTCTTTAACAAGATTTTTTATTTCAACTTTATCTGAATTTTGTCTTAAAAACTAAAGGAAGATTAGCTAATATCTTTACCTTAGCAATACAGTTCAGTCCACAAAAAACTACTCTGGTTTAAAAAGAAAGGATGCAGATCGAGTGTATGGCTATAATTTTCCCATTTCTATCTATATTCAGAAGCCTAAAGCAAAACACTTGACTCTGTGGGAGAAAATACAGAGGAGGGAATTCCCAGTCCCATTGATTCACCCCATTTAGTAGACTTTTTTTTAGAGTAGGAGAACATGGAGGAGGTATTATTGTCCCTTCTCAGGGGGAGTTTCTTCTTTTTCTTATTCTAATATGCCATATCCATCTAAAGTAAACAGGCATTTACAAAAGATAAAAAATGGTGAGGCAATGGGACTTTTTCATATACCCTTCATCCTCACCCTTTCCATCAGCGGTTTCGTTGAGAAAAAAAAATCTGGGAGACTAAGACTGCCAGTCATTTGCTCTCCTATTCCCTTTAGTTGACTTTTATGACATACGAGGAATATAAGTGTGGTATCCTACTCCCCTCCTAAGGGAGCAAGAATACCTACTCTATAGTCCCTTGTATTGTGAAAGTTGACTAAATGGGGCAGAGCAAGGGGACTGGGAATCCCATCCTGTGTATATTTCCCACAGAGAGTCAAGTTTTCTTGATTTGATTCATCCATCCCCCTAATAAGGGGAATTACAATTTCTGTAAATAGATTATCAGTCCTACCATTATGAGGTAGATATACTTTACATTTAATTTTGGAAAACATTGGCAAGACGTACCTCTGTTTATCTGTAGAGTCTTTAATCTGAATTTCTTCCAAAAAGAGTAAAGTTTCAATTAGATCATTGTGGAAAAAGTGACCCCGCTGACGAAGATTATCGATAACAGTTTGAGGATTCGGTCGTGCTGATGGATTACCTGCTACAAGTTGAGTGTACGTTGACACCAAATTTTTAGGAATCTGTGGAAGAGTTTTAACATTACTATCATTATGATAATACTCTATCAACATAAAATAAGCTAAAGAAAAGGCCATGTATTGTGTCAGTTTAAATAGATAGCTACACTCATAAGAGTGTTGAGTAATATAAAGTTTTGTCTGGCTTTAATCAGATGTTATATATAAATCTTTAATACTGAGGGTAGAAAATTATTCAGTCTTTATTAATATACTATTTATAATTATCATCATCATTACTATTATTATTATTATTATTATTATTATAAGCCAAGAAACAAGCCAAACTGGAAAGGAAAAAAAATTGGAAATATAATTGTATAAAAAAGGCACAAGTCAGTATTGCCATACTAGCATTGGATTTAAAAGACATCATGCTTACCTTTGCTATATTTTTAAGAGAATATGATTGATCTAAAAGGCCATTAAAAACCTCCCAAACAAGACAACCAAGTCCCCACATATCAGCAGCCCTGAAATTTAAGTAAATTGTTAAGCAAAACTTCCTAAACTTATAAAAGGAGCTTTCTGAAGGAAATTTCAGTAATCACTTTAAAGTCTACCTAAGTTTAAAAGTAATCACCTTCTCCCCCCCAAAGAATATATCTCTTAAAATTAGGCTCTGAAATTGTGTACAATGATACTATTACAGTAATGAGTAGGAATACATGGGGCCTGTGATAGAACACGGATTGGAGCACTTGACTCAGGAGGTAACAGACCCGCAATCGAGCCAACCGCAGGATGCTAGGTAGTGCATCCAGCCTCAACTCCCTAGCTCCAAGCTCTCTGTGTCTACCCCCATAATGGTGATTGATAGCCAAATATATAACAGCAAGAAAGAAAACATGTAAAAAGATACATCCCATGGTTAGATACCTATACTTTGGTGATTCACGTGATAAAAAAGTATAAAAAAAAATCATTAAAGCTTTTCTTACCACTTGGTGGTTGTCCGCATTTTGGAAGGTTCGACTTTTTCGGGCGGATTATAAATGTCTAATTCTGGAATGGCTTTCACCGGGAAGACAGAAGAATCAGAACTGGAATATTCCACTCCACCTAGTTTCCATTCTCCACCATTTGTAACAAAAATACTACTTGCGCACATGTTGTAGTGCACCAATTTTCCATCGTTGTTGAGAAAACTCAAGCCTTTCTGTTGGAATGAAATAAAGGAACCATATTTACGAAACTAGTGGGAACCGCGCACTGAAGTGGTTGGAGCACTCGATTTGGGAAGTGACTAACCCATGTTCGAGCCTATCATGGGGCATTGGAAAGGCATCCAGCTAGGTGCTAAGGTTTTATCCAATTCCTGGCCATCTTCACACTTCTTGATTCACCCTGTTTGTAGCTATATATCATATATAATGAAGGAGGACCTGTCATGACCTCCTCTCTTTATCCTTTCAGTCTCTCTCCATGGCACATACACCATACAAGGTTAGCCATTTTCATACCATTCTATTTTCTTTTCCCCTGATATACTGTATTCATAAAAATAAAGTTTACGTACCGTAACTTGCAGGAGACCCCACGCAATGGCCGTACTACGATGGGACTCGCTAAGAGTGCTGTCACTAAGCCATATTAACAAGGGCGTCACTGGTTCAGTTACTAAATATACCAGTTTTTCACTCTGTAGCAGAAAAGTCATATATTACTATATACAGTATATCATATATTGCAATATAATATTTTTATCCAAAATGACACCATAACCAACCAGAGCATTTAGGGTGGTCACAAATGTGCAAATAAAAGGAGGTAACAGGCCTTAAGCAAGTCCAATGCATCCTCATTCCTTCCATTAGCTGTTCTGTTCTAGAGAAAAATAATTCAGGTACGAGAGGATTGTCAGCTCTCCACTCTCCAATCCATTTTAGTAGGTTTTATAGCACACATGGAATATTAAGGAAGAATGCCTTATACCCAACTACTAAAGAATAAGTCCTGACATCCATGTTAAAGATACACAAAAAATATAAGGCAAAATGACTTATCCCCGACCACTGAAGTATAAGTCCTAACTTTCCTGTTAAAGATACACATAGAATATAAGACAAAATAACTTATCTTCGACCACTAAAGTATAAGTCCTGACGTCCATGTTAAAGATACACATGGAATATAAGGCATAATGCATTATACCTGACCACTATAGTATAAGTCTCCAACTATCATGCTAAAAAGTAATGGCACACAGTTTGTAATATAGAGTTTGTATACAATACAATCTCTTACTTTAATTTTGGATTCGGCCCAAAACTTCTAATTCTGCCAATAAATGCATTATGTAACCTGCAAAAGCTAGCAGGATGGCGACAATCGAAGACATGAAATACTGTACAGCAAAACCTTGTCATAATCTGCCCAGCCTCAACTCTTCTATCAACTGTCTTTTAGCAAGAATATATAAGGAGAGGTCAATCAGTCCTTTATAACCTTATCCCTTTCAGTCGGTTCTCACAACACACACAGGAGATAAGGGAGTGGAATTCCATTTTGCCCACCATAACTTATCCTGCAGTTAAAGTATCATTTAACAGCAATACTACATAAAACTAACACTATAGTAACCAAATAAAAACTTTTTTACTGTGGAATTACAGAATAATAAACAAAAGTACCTCCAGACAGTCAATGTAAGTAAGAATACAAGGATGCCTTAGTGTTCTCAGTCTCTTAATTGCTCCTCTTGCAACATCCAAGTACATTGTGTTGCCATCTTTGGCATCGCATATGAAAATGCTAACCTCTTCGCCATTTTGCTGAAAAAAGAAAAAAGAAAAAATCAAGAATGAGGATATCATTATATGCAATTTCAAAAACTTTTTACTCAAAATTACAAAGATTAACTTGACTACAAGAAATATATAGTATAGTTGTTTAGGATACAATTACAGCACTGAAGTAATAATACATAATATGAAGCTCAGTGGTAGAGGGCGAGTCGGGCAGTGATTAACATGGGTTTGATCCCAATAAATAGTTATGAAGGGCATTCAGCCTTAATTCCCTAGCACCAATATGTCCGTGTTTACACCCAATCCACAAAAAGTTTGGTCCTTCTGCGGGGCATTAGAATGGGAATCTAGGCTTAATCCCTCAGCTCCAATAAGTTTGTGTCCACCCCCAATCGGATGGGGATTAATTAGGACAAAGAAAGCAGTGTACCATAATCCATTTATGAATCATAAATAATTGCTAGTTTAGGAGAAGTAAATCCAGAAATTTATATTTTTTTCTAAAATGGCACCTTCTGCTATTGATGCCAGTAGGGTGCACAAAACTATAACAAATAAATGGGGACCTGCAATGGTTCATCTTTCCTAGCCCTCCAGAACAGAAGGGCTAGAATGTAAGTCTCATGCTCTTTGATTTGTTGAGTGGCTACATTAAGGAGAGTCAATATGGCGGATGTTGGTTGGCAAAAGATTGTTGTTGTGGCAAGAGACTTTCTCAATAGAGAAAATTAATTGGTGAATATTTAAATAAAAAGGCAGTAAAATCTCTTGCAACGAAACAGACAATTTCAGTCTCCTTGGTATGCATATTTGTTGACTTCCTTCAAATTACAGAAACACAATACGCATTGGTCAATTTAATTTCAGTTACCAAATTGGATATACAGTAGTTGATTCTGTTACACATTTAATATTTCCAGAGTGCCTGATAAATTTCAATAGATGAATTAAGTCTCTAGTAATGGAGACTGTGGTAGCGCAGTGGTTAGAGTACTCAGCTAGGGAAGTGAAATACCAGCGTTTAAGCCCACAGCGGGTAGCTAGGAAGGATATCCACCCTTAATACCCCACCAAACCTTTCTGGGTCCTCCTCCATAGCGGGGATTAATTTGTGACACTTAAATATGAAAAATAATATCAATTTAAATACGTAATCCTAAAATATTTTACATTAAACCACATATCTTATATTTAAACACATTATGTAGTGCAGTAAATAAGAAACACGCACAACAATCCTTACTTTTAAACATGTGAGTAATAAAGCTACATTCCACCAAATTAGCTAACCTTTGATAATTAGTTACTATAATTTGTTGACACAAGTGTTGCACACTCTTTTACTTATAAAATACATTACACATCTAGATACACTATATTTATATTCCAAAGTAAAACAAATATCTAATTT
Organism: Halocaridina rubra; assembly: GCA_037179515.1. Taxonomy (NCBI): domain Eukaryota; kingdom Metazoa; phylum Arthropoda; class Malacostraca; order Decapoda; family Atyidae; genus Halocaridina; species Halocaridina rubra. Next base: position 168,827 of record JAXCGZ010018927.1, on the reverse strand, counting down.
CTTTGAAAATCAGTAAGAAATAATAACAATTACATTATTTAATTTCATTATATAAATTAAAAAAAATTAAATAAATATGTCATAAGCAAGGAAATTTCTTAAAATCCATAATAGAATATAATGTAGGTAAATGAAAGTTTAAAGTTTTGATAATTTTTCATATAAATAAAAACTAATCTGCTACTGCAGGAGTGTATTATCAAGTAAAGAAAACTAAAAGGAATGCAGTGATGTGGGTTATCTTTCTGTATGGCGAGGGTTTTGTGTTGAGTTCATCTGTTCATGTTATGCTTAGCGATAATATTCATTCTCAGTGTAGCTCTATTGGTATAACATCAGTTTTGCAACTTTGTAAGGATATAATATATAATGTCTGAAAATCCCTATTTCTATCAGAATTCTGAAAACTACACTCTCTAGGTAGTTGTCTGCTATCATCACTGGAGTTGGAGTTAGCTTGGATTGACATCAAGTCACACAATATTCGAACTTGCCATACTGGTTAAGAAACCCTAGTTTAACTAGCTAACAATAGGAAACAATATATAACTAGTTTAAACTGGTTCAAACAATGGTCAAAGGTAAACATTATATTTTCCTTTTAAACCTGCTACCAAAATTTGAGTAACTCATGATTAGGGAACTCTAAAATTTTATGGTATACTCCTTAAGGCACATAAAGAGTAAATCAATTATCAAGACATTATACTTATGAGAATACGGCTACTAATAATAACAACAGCTTAAATAATTTTATGAGAAACTTGCGTTAAAATATTTTTCCTCTTCCAGATCTTTATTAGGGTGATGACCCTAGGTTCCACTGTCGTCAAATATGCCCCCAAACCCATGACCAATCATACATTTCCCAATGTGCTATCATCCCTATCTCAAAATTAATATTGGTAGTTCGTTCGACGTGGGAAGTGATGGAACCACCTTTAACCCCACAGCGGGGAGATAGGAAGTGCATCCAGCCTTAATCCAGCTGTGTCCACCCTCAAATAGTGACTTATAAAAACTGAATAGGAATCAGAACTGGGCAATATTTCGATGTTGTACCAATTTTTACGGGTAGAGGGAGAGAACCAACAAGGAACTCATTTTATGAAGCCAATTTCTGTCATAGAAGAATGTCAACATTTAAAAATTGCAAGAAATTCCGTAAAAACAGATCGTCACATTCCTGTTTTTTTTTTAACGCGTGCGTGTGCTAAAGTAAATAAATGTATGAACAAATAAAAAAAATGGAAAAAAATAAGGGACAAATTTAAGATTGTATAAACGCCCCTTCTCTACAATCACCTTTTTCTTTCCCCTATGCAGC
>JAXCGZ010018927.1:155000-162500 GCA_037179515.1 Halocaridina rubra | reverse complement strand
CACTCAAGAAAAAAAAAGGAAAAAAAAATTGATATGAAAGAAGAGGCAATATTCTCTCTCTCTCTCTCTCTCTCTCTCTCTCTCTCTATATATATATATATATATATATATATATATATATATATATAATATATATATATATATATATATATATATATATATATAATATATATATATATATATATATATATATATATATATATAATGTTATACTGCAACTGTTTTTATTTAGTTACAAAAATAATAATAATACTAACTGACTAAAATTAATATATATCTTTTTGATACACAGATATCATTAATATATTGAAGATGCAGAACAGATGTTTGGTAATTCTGAAGTAATAATTTATTTTGTGTGTGTTCGTGTGTCTGTGTTCAAGACTTGAAAGTCGTATCCAACAGCTACAGAAAACAAGTGATTGTCTCCATTTTATAGTATAAACTCAATAAATTAACAAATTATGATATACATAGCTGAGCCTAGAAGTGACTAACGCGAGTTCGATCCCACCGCGGGGCGTAATGAAGGGCAGTCAGCCTATATCCTCCGGGATTGATTGTGAGACATAAAACCACATACAATATTGAGTCTATGAAAAAAACTTTAAAATTCTATATTATGATACATGAATAAGGGTAATTAAAATAATGCACATGTGTACAATACTAAAGGTGCACTCAATTATAAAAAAAAAAAAAAATCTCAAGTTATCATTTAACCGAAAAGGTCATGAGGAATGCCAAGACGCTTTTCCTTCTTCTTCTTCTTCTTCTTATTATTATTATTATTATTATTATTATTATTATTATTATTATTATTATTATTATTATTATTATTATTATTATTATTATTATTATTATTATTATTATTATTATTATTATTATTATTATTATTATTATTATTATTATTATTATCATTATTATTATTATTATTATTATTATTATTATTATTATTATTATTATTATTATTATTATTATTATTATTGTTATTATTATTATTATCATTATTATTATTATTGCCACTATTACTATTATTATTAAATACAAAACCCATCTCAAACAGAATATCTAATTTTTTTTTTATTCAACACAGTATTCTACATAATTTACAAGTCATGTCTTTACTTACGTGCAAAATATTTTGCTTAGATACGGGAAAAATGGTTTCATGTATATAGAATAATTGAGGTAATTTGAATCCATATTTTTTTTCCAGATCTCAATAATTAAGAGCATTTTAATTTCATATGACAAATCGATGGCATAGATAATACATTTTCTCCCAGTCTGAAGTGCCTCCCATTGCCTCCCGTGGCAAAAATTCATCCCCTGGGAGCCAAGTCCTTCAAACTTGAGAACCACTTCTACAGGTTATCTCAATACAGAACACGTGTTAAGTCCATTTGTCTATAAATGATTTGAAACCACAAGTTTCAGCGTTGATAAGATTAGATCCTATTGCACTTTATCGTGCTATAAGATCAGCTGATACAATATGTTAAATAATCCTATCACATAAATAGATAGTAAATGCCTTCTTATTAATTCAGAGATTAGGTAGAGGCCTCGAGAGTGTCTAGGTCAGATTCTTCTTCTCTCCAGCAACGACACGAAAAAGGGGGAATTCTAAGGAGCTAGAAAAAGTGCTTTTAAGACAAATAACTATGTTAAGCTTAAATCCGTGAATAATTTTAGGACTGTTTACCTTAATAAGTAATTCTCACGGGATATATTTAGAAGTTGACAGAACTGGAGTATGGAAAATACCAGAAGACACGCTACACAATTTAACGGTGTCTTTAAGATTCAACATTAGCTCAGAATATGATACTGGTGTGTCTAACCTTCCAGCAGAGTATATTCCAGCTTCAGAACCAAAGCTGGTGGTAAGAGTCCAAGCTGATGAAGACTGGAAACTGGATTTTGTTAATCCAGTTGTGGAGTTCTCTCCAGAAGACGTGTACGAAGAGACCAACAAGAGCATCACATTTTCTGGTTATTATTGGGGTCTTTCCAAGCTCAGGTTCTTCCTGACGAGGAACGACTTGGATCCCACGTTCCAGAATGAGACTATTCTCCGGGATGATTTGATGGTATGTAGCATTGGTATTTCTTTTTCCTTTTCATGTGATACAATAGTCCTCATTCGAATAGGGTTGGACACTGACAGGTTGAAGCTGGGCATTAAGGCTGGATGTCCTTCCTAATGCCTCTAAGCAAAATACTATGAAAATGAAACTCTGAGTACAGCAAATTCATATTAGAAAAGTCAAATCAGATTTAGGTAAATATTATATACTCACTCTGTACATAATAAAAGACTCCAAAAATATCCCTTTGTAGGAAATATCGGTAAGACTGATGTGAGACACCCTACGAATATCCTGTTATGAGTTTAATAAACTATACTTCTAAGAGTATGTTTAAATATAAGAAATAATCTACTCTACTCGGTGTACGTTAGGAAGGGCATCCAGCCTTAATTCCCCAATTACAACTTGCTTGTGTCTGCCCCCATAATGAGGTTTAACAGTGACACAAATAAGTAAACAAAATAAAGTCTCTTTCTCCCTACTAAACTTATCAAAATAATTGAAAATTTTATTCAAATCACGTGGACAAAATGTATATGACACAGTGGCCAACAACCTATTACGTCATCAGTCAACTGCTCTGACTCTTTGAGAAGAGAAACTAAAAAGGAGGGGATTCTCAGTCCCCTCGTTCCGCCCCATTTAGTCAACATCAGAAATTTCAATTAAGTTTTCATAAAGATATAAATACCCTATTTTAATATATATATATATATATATATATATATATATATATATATATATATATATATATATATATATATATATATATATATATATATATATATATATATATAAAAGGTATATGGAAAGTATGTTTCACTTCCTCTTATTTAACAATAAAAAGGTTTATATCATTACAGAGTTTTCTTAGTAGGGTAAATAATTTCACCAACAACTATAGCCAATATTTCTTATAAATTTAAATTGTTATTTAAGAATTCTTAAAGAATCTTTAAACAGTTTTCCTTTATTTTTGCAGATTTTTATGAGAATTTATTGTTTTCAGATTTTTTTCAAAAAAATTCTAAGGATTTTTTTTTTTATTTTTTTTTTTAGGCATTAAAAATATTATTGAGAACTGAAAGACATTACAATGGCTCTCTCTCTCTCTCCTCTCTCTCTCTCTCTCTCTCTCTCTCTCTCTCTCTCTCTCTCTCTCTCTCTCTCTCTTACCACGAGGTCAGAACTTAATACAGATCTGCTCATTTTTACTTAATGATGACAACCTTGATGTTATTCTTGCTCGTTTTCCTCACTTTGGTGGCCATTAATTATATTGAATTATACATATATTTTCTGTATGTTGCTATATAATTCTGCTTGTGCATTCTGCGTTTCTCTGAGCTTTACTTTTGCATATAATGTACTCTGTGCTGCCATTCTGTGAGTTGTGTGTTAGTATGCAGCAATGTTTTATCAATATGTACACCTCCCTGTAAACCATGTTCAATTCTTGGTTTCATATCCATTTGAAGCATTATTTGTATGAACTCATGTAATGTCTGACGCCTTGGCGCAATAAATTAATAAAATAAATAAATAATCTCTCTCTCTCTCTCTCTCTCCTCTCTCTCTCTCTCTCTCTCTCTCTCTCTCTCTCTCTCTCTCTCTCTCTCTCTCTCTCTCTCTCTCTCTCTCTCTCCAGATAAAAAAAAAGTATCGGTGCATATTATCACAAAATCTGCAATGAAGAAGAGTCGAGAGATACTGCATACATAATAATGTTTATATTAAGCTCGCCTTATCTGAAGATGCTGATAAGCTAGTTTTAAAAAGACAACACCGACAGATTATGCCTTGGAAGAAGTGTTTTTAAAAAAAGACAACACCGACAGCTTATGCCTTGGAAGAAGTGTCATTTAAAAAGACAACACCGACATATTATGCCTTGGAAGAAGTGTCTTTTAAAAAGACAGTACCAACAGATTATGCCTTGGAAGAAGTGTCTTTTAAAAAGACAATACCGACAGATTATGCCTTGGAAGAAGTGTCTTTTAAAAAGACAACACCGACAGATTATGCCTTGGAAGAAGTGTCTTTTAAAAAGACAGTACCAACAGATTATGCCTTGGAAGAAGTGTCTTTTAAAAAGACAATACCGACAGATTATGCCTTGGGAGAAGTGTCTTTTAAAAAGACAACACGACAGATTATGCCTTGGAAGAAGTGTCTTGTAAAAAGACAGTACCGACAGATTATGCCTTGGAAGAAGTGTCTTTTAAAAGGACAATACCGACAGATTATGCCTTGGAAGAAGTGTCTTATAAAAAGACAACACCGACAGATTATGCCTTGGAAGAAGTGTCTTTTAAAAAGACAACACCGACAGATTATGCCTTGGAAGAAGTGTCTTATTTCAAGTTTTTGTGACACTAATAGTCCCCATTATGGGGGTGGACACAGACATATTGGTGCTAGGAAATTAGGGCTGGATGCCTTTCTTAACGCCCAATGGAGGGCTCGATTGTGGATCTGTGGTCTATTGTTCTATATTTGCATGGATTATCATATCTTGAGAATTATCATTTTGCCTCGATGGAAGCTCTTCCATATATTTTTATTATATATGGTGTGTGGTGTCTTGTAGTCTTGAGTGCAATATACATTGATCTTTAAGTTATGTAAAACTATTGATATGGTTTGTGGCTTCACCCCTTCTCTCTGTTTTTTTTTTTTATCTCTAGTTTTGTTTCTGACTGTTTTATATATAAGTGGTTGTTGACGGCCCATCCAGTATTTAGTCAAATTTAATTTCTGCAAGACACGGTTCCTGGTTATATCTTTCTCTTCTCCTCCTGATGGCTCTATTGTCTTCGAAAACAACGAAAGTTATCTTCTTTCTTTTATAAAATATATATATATATATATATATATATATATATATATATATATATATATATATATATATATATATATATATATATATATATTAGGAATTCAGAGAGCCCCTAACATGTCTTGGGAGTTTTGTTTCGCTTTCGTCATTAGTTTTTCTCTTCTTCTTTACTAAAAATCTGTAAAGGCCTTTTCCGTCCCTGCTTAAAATACTGCTCCCACATCTGGGGTGATTTTTCTTACACTTATCTCCTTGATAAGCCATCCTGTTCATCAACGATCCTACTCTTACTTCTAATCTTGATTCTCTTCCTCTTCTCAGGAAGGTATCATCTCTTTCTCTTTTTCATCGTTACTACTTCCATCGCTGCTCTAATGATTTAACAAATTGCATCCCTCAACCGCTGGCAAAGCCGTGTAACACGTGCTAAGCATCCTTGTCACACAGATACTGTATGGAGATTTGTAGCTAGCGGATTAATCAGAGTAGTAACAGCCTCTCACCTTCCACTTCCAGAGTACAGAACTCTCTTCCTACTTTTGTCTTCCCTATCTTTTACGAGCTTTCTTCCTTCAAAAAGCTGATCTATCGTCATCTCAGTGCATAATTTTGCCGTATATGTAGATCTTCATTACTTTGACTATACTTTCAGCCTGTGTGGTTTTTTTTTTCTTTCAACTGTTTGGCATCCTTTTATTTCTGCCTTGTCCTTATGTTTCCTCCTTTTCAACTTGTCAATGTTTTCCTAGTGCACGAGCCTGATGAGGGAGATATATAGCTATATGATATATTTACAGGTCGTCATAGATCGGAAAGTCCTCGTCTTGGACACCGTTTTTATAACTTTCTGCCTCGTATTTATGTTAGTGAACAACGTCATGATGGGATCTCAACTCGATCTGCGAATCATCATCAGCGTGTTGAAGAAACCTTTGGGTCCTCTCTGTGGCTTCATATCGCAGTTCACAATCATGCCTGTGGTAAGAGACTGGGTTCAAATATGTAAGGGAGTTTATTTTTCAGGCCGCACCAGATATATTTTTATTTCGCTAATGGTTATATCTTTTTTTCTTGAGCTAACATATTCAGGTAAAGTATTTAGACAGCTTGTATTATTATTATCATTGTTAATATTATTATTATTATTATTTTCATTATTATTATTATTATTATTTTTATTATTATTATTATTATTATTATTATTATTATTGTTATTATTATTATTACTATTATTATTATTATTATTATTATTATTATTATTATTATTATTATTATTATTATTATTATTATTATTATTATTATTATTATTATTATTATTATTATTATTATTATTATTATTATTATTATTATTATAACAAGTTTTAAGATGTCATAGAACTGTCCAAACAGTGCTTAGTCCCACAGATATAAGAGATAGAACGATATCTAATTAAATTAATATATTGCTCTCTATTGTTCCCAAAACTGCTCTTCAAGTTTGTAAAAGAAATTCAAGAAATACAAGAACTATTAAAAACATAAGAAATAGAAGATGTATAAGACCCAAATACCATTTATAATTTAATAATAATTCCTCCATTTACTCCCGAAGGTGACCTTCTTCTTCGGCAAGATGTTCTTTTCTGATCCATTGATGCGTCTCGGTCTGTTTACATTGGGCTGTTGTCCCGGGGGCATCATGTCCAATTTTTGGACTCTGATGTTCGATGGTGATATTAATCTCTCAATTACCATGACGGCTGTCTCTACCCTTGCTGCTATGGGTATGGAATGACCTTATATTGGCCATATGTAATAGCATATAATGTATAAATTACATAGAAATTAATTTTTATGATATTGATCTGAGACCACAGTAAAATTCTTAAAAATCACATATAAAATTACAACTATATATATATATATATATATATATATATATATATATATATATATATATATATATATATATATATATATATATATATATATATATATATATATATATATATACACACACACACACATACGTTAATTGTTTAATTTTTCATTTAACATGATAAAATCTTGAAGATGCGATAAAATATGTAAAAACATACAATATGATCGCGAAATATGGAGAGACAAATTCAAAAACAAAAATAAATACATTAAATTAAACAGTTACAAAAAGAGCAAATGATTTCTGTTATTTTAGGTATGATGCCTCTGTGGTTATTCACTTTGGGTAAGAGCCTGTTGGATGAAAACGATAATTTACAAATACCCTATTCGAATCTCGCTGTCTCACTGATTGGACTTACTATTCCAGTCAGTATTGGCATGATCGTCAAGTAAGTAAAATAAAATACATCTTTGGATACTTTATATTCTAATTGATGCTATTGTTGTGATGTACGATAACAGTTTTCAATTAGTTTCCTAATTGGTGTTCATGTTGAAAATCCTATGTGAACATTTTGTGATGTTCACCATTATTACTTTTCTGTTTTCCTGATTTGATAATGTACACATTGACCTTATATTCTCCATGGGAAATAGGCTCTCTATATTATTTATTGTTTTTCCATAGGCCATGCAAGATGA